>DWLR01003694.1:0-13134 GCA_018246295.1 Papilio alexanor hazarajatica
ACTAACTTTTGGAGTTTTATTCAATATTGTAATTTTTTCAAGGTGGTCTCAAACTTTTGGCCGGCAGTGTACATATAAGTTTGGGAGCAAGAACAACGTTGAGACGAAAATATCACAAGTCTCGGGCGCTTCTGAGACATCAGGGGAACGCCCCGGGGGTGGGGAGGGGCGTGCCCAAGTCGTGAAGGGACCACACCCCGGGAACAAAATGTCGGCGTGAAAAAGCCGTTCTTGCTGCTTATTGACGCACAAGGTCGGCGGTCCGATCTCAGTGCTAAAGGCCGAAGTTGTTTCGAAGACAGAAACAATGGTTCGACTTAATATTTCGTTTCGGACCGTATCCCGTTACCCATGTCCCGCCGGGCACGCTAGCAAAACTCGCCGCCACTTGTCTGATAAGATAGGTAAACTTTGTTTAATTTCCTTCATATAGTACTTTTAATAAGTACGCTAATAGATCGGGCGCTAAGGAGAGTGTCGTATGTAAACAACGCGAACCCCAGACATTGAATATTCCGATGTTTATTTCTTTAGACAAATTTCACAGGATGAACATAGCTGCGAGTGTTAGTGAAATGAAAAACTCAAGCTACCAACGTAGTAGTGGGGTAGAGACAGAAGCACGTGTTTTACTTGTGTTTGACTTACTTCAGAATTAAAAAAAAAATTAAGTTTAATTTGAAGTAAAAAATGACTGACCGGTTGCCGTAGTGGCAAGACACTTGCCTTTTGCACCGCAGATCGTGGGTTCGATTCCCACCCTGGACAAACATTTGTGTGCATGAACATGTCTGTTTGTCTTGAGTCTGGATATGAAGACCACCGTAGGACGGGCAGCAGCGTCCTTTTCTTGGTACGGTGGAACATACTGCGATCGCCAACCATCCTGCCAAGCGTGGCGATTATGGCACATTCCTCCCCAATGATGTAGTCAATGGGGGAGGCCTATGTCCAGCAGTGGACGATCATAGGCTGAGGTGGAAGTGGTAAAAATAGAGGCCGTGGTGCGGCTGCCGTGTTCGCGATCGCAATTACACGAACTGTATTGACTTTTATTTATTTACCAATCAAAAAATTATGCAGTGATCTAAATGCAAATATTGAATAATATTGTATTGTATTCGATTAAATAATCATAATTTAGATAAAGAGTGGTCTTTATTGTATCTCGGAATTTTATTCGTAACAATCGTTTGAACGTTATGTACGCCTTGAGACGTTGACGCAGAAACAATAACCAATAGGATGCCACATTTAAAAGTGTTAGGAGGAGAAAAGTTCGATAAATGTTGTAACAATAGTGTTTAGAAATAATGATTTCGCCTGAATGCCAGAGGTCGTGAAACTTCCCGAGCTGAAAACAAAGACAGCGGTGGTAACAATAGTCAATAGGGGTACAGTGCAGGTGCGCCACAAATTTTATTTTATCAAAACATCGATAGCACCCTCCTAATTAGTTACTTGTAAGTACAGTCACAGGAACTCACTCACATACACACACATTAAAAAGTCTAAGCAACATGCAATTTTAGAATGATTTTTCGCATACAACTTGAGTATTTATTTTTTAAATAATTATTTTATTGACTTGTGGATGTAAAAGCAACAACTTTATAATAGTTATTTTCATAACATAAATTAACGATGTTTATTGTATCATACGTAGTAGCACTAAGATATCGAAGCCATTCAACTTTAATATAGAAAAATTAAATTGATAAATAAAATTAATGTATTGTAACAATGGGCAGGGGTAATTTTATTTAATTTGATCAAAACATCGATAGATAATTAGTTGTTAGTAGGACGAGTTTAGCTTGTCGCAACGAACAAGGCAATTTTTCTGTAAGTGGAATACCGCCAAGAAACTCGACTGTACCATATAATTTACGTTGGCGTGTCTCGTGCCCTCGGAACATTATGACAAATACTAACGACCGTGGTTTTAGCCTAGTTTGTATTGATTTACTTTATTTGTATCGTTTTATATGAAATCGTTTAGAAAAAAAATTATAATATTACTTAATAGTGGAAGAGTGGAGTAGATTGACAGAACGCTGTTACATAGGGAAATTACGTAATGAAATCTAAACGAAGTAGGTAGCTTTTACTCATTATTTTCCTTTTTGTAACTAACTTCTTAACATTAACCTAACATTGAAATATATACGATTATCTATCACTCCTCATACACTGCTCGTATTCGTGTAAGTTTTCGTAGGTTATTCGTTAGTCGCACATCAGTTACATCATCTTTTACGTGTTGTTCTGGGTGAGCGACCTATCGTGGCGCGATACAACGCGACATGATGCGACCTGATTATAAATAGGTACTTACGATTATTTGACATTTTCACGTTGCGTCAAATCGCGTCCCGTCGCATTACTGAGAGGACAACGTATTAGTGAAGCGATGTAGCCGTCCAAGCAAAAATCTTTGTTACATCATCACCATTTAGCAAAGCATCCTTTGCCAATTTATAAAAAAAATATAGTTTAACTATGTATAGGGATAACAGAATTCATGTAGGGAGAAAATTGATTAAACATTGGTAGGGTTTGTTTGAGATATATTGAAGTATTAATATATGTGCGGGCAACATGTTTGTCTGCTATCTCCGTAGTTATATTGATAAGATAATGTACTACGTGCGAATGAAACAGCTGACCTTCCGTTATGTTTATTTAATTATATAAAATTAATGTGACTGTATTGGTTTGTATAATCTGTTACTGCACCGAGCGGTGTCAAGGATCAATTTAGTAATATAATTGTATAACTTCCCTCACCCTGGCGTCTCTCATGCGTCTACGTACGAGGCAACGTCTGCGGTGAACATAGCCTAAATATTTGTTAGCAGATCTAGATTTTATACTGTATGAAATGTATCTACTTGCACTTCACTTGAAGTCTGATCCGAAAAATCTCCGATGTAACTTGTTTCAAGCTGGCAGGAAGCGTCACATAAGGAAAACTTTATGAGCCACCAGGCGACTTTTCTCTCTCTCTCTCTCTCTCTCTCTCTCTCTATCTTTATTATATATGATTGTATGTATGTGTGTGTTTTTTTTATAGAGGGATGAAATGCATATCCGCACCACCAGACATAACGGCACACATCGGACTCGACCTCATTAGTGTTCACCTATCCTAATATGAGGCCCATTCAGAGTAAAAAACACTCTCTATGGACTTTCTGTAACCCCCTCAGAACTACCGTCAGGTATTACTCAACACTCTTTGATTTTACTTCTTGCTCCTTTAGTTCGCTTAATTGGTTCTGTGCCATTTTTCTTCAGCACACCGTAATTTCTTTCGCAGTATGGTATTCGCTTACTTTGTTCCACACGTTTTCTGTTTTCAGCATGCTTGGGTCCAAGTTATAATATAGACGCACACATTAGATACAAGGTCGCGCTTCGACACTTCGGCTTGTGATTAAAAGTGTTTCGTAGCTGTATGACGCCCACGGAGGATGCATTTTGGCAAAGGATATTGCCCTGCTCGACAATACTCAACCTCCTCCAACCTCAAACCTCGTAAGTCAACTATGTATCGCTTTGTTCTTTAATTTGTTGCCATCATTTAAAAAGTAGCATCTTTCATGGAAGTCTTCGTCTCTATGGACAAAAACTCTAGTAACTGATTTTCATAGTCTTCTCTTGATGCCAATTTTTTACCACTATGAAAGTTTTTGAATGTAAGAAGCTGTTCTTGTTAGGTCTGGACTATATTTTGGATTTATAAAAATTTCCAAGGTGGAGTTATTCGATTTGGTAACTGAAAAAAGTAATACAGTTACAATTCAGTCTTTAAATTTTTAAGTTTTTTTATTACAGAAAAAGTTAGTTATTACCTATATATTTTTATTACAGCTTTTCCATAAAAATGAATATTGACAGTTCCGTTACTATATTATAAAATTTGTGATTAATTCATCAGCAATATTATACATAATGTCTTCTTCATCAGCTGTATGTGAGGGTTCGTCATTTCGATTTGTTGTCAAGTTTTTATAGTGATCATGTTTAATAGCAGGAATTAATTTTAGCAGGTCCATCATGTCTCCATTTTTCCCTTGTCATAGTTCTACCTTTAGGATATAAGATCTATATTTTTCAAACTTTGCGGTCTACTTGGTAGAGACTTTATTATATTCATCGCTTCAAATTCTGTATGTTGAGAGATATGTTGGTAGGGGTAGACCTAAGAAAAGATGGATGGACTGCGTGAAAGATGACATGGGCAAGAAAGGAGTGACTACTGAGATGACGACTGATAGAAGGGCGTGGAAGAAGGAAACGTGTTGTGCCGACCCTACTTAAACGTAGAAAATAGGCAAGGGAATGTATGTATGTAGGCTCATTTGAATTGTATGATATGTGGTTTGGACTTTTCTAAATTTATCTAGCGTATTTTAAGAACATTTACTGGAAACCCTATGAAGGTTACTTTTCTAATTATGATTGATTGTTCTAAAAAGGTTATGTTGAAAAAAAAAGGGAAATTAGATCCACCATCATGTTTATTATTGTTAAAAAAACAACAAGCTAAACGAAACAACAAACAACAAGCTTCTTTTCAAATCCAGCTTTGTGCAAGTGGCTCAAAAATAAATTATAGAACATTTTTAACGCGAAGCTACAGTAGTAGCAGTGGCAGTTGCCAACATGCTATTTTTTCACGAGATTGTCTTTGTTTACAATTTCAGCCAGCTGGCTTGCGATTGCGCCTTAATCAAAGGAAAATTGAAAAATGAAATATTTCTTTACAATTCTTTTGTCATATCAATATAATTTTATTCTCGGGGTATTTTTTTGTTACTATTTTAATTTTTTTCTTTTTTGGCTAATAGTTAACAAAAAACAAAGATTAATATTTATACACAAATTAATGGAACTCGATGTCTGCATGGTTACAACAATATTTTTTTGAAACTGTGCATAATATTATAGGATTGATTCCGAAATAAATTAAAAAGAAAATTAAAAATACCGAATTTTTCCGCTTTTGACTTAACTCGCAACCGAATGGACTTCTCAAACGAGACTAAATCTGAAATTGTCTCAAAGTGTAGTCGTAGGAATACAACAAATATTTTTTTTTTCACAAACCTATTAAATAATTTATAGTTAACTATTGCACGTTTCTATTATGTATATTTAATATTTAATAAATTATCAATTTTCTTAAAATATTAAATGAATCTTATTGATTTAGATCCCTACTTTACTTTTTTCTTTGAAAAAAGAAAAGACTAATATAATTTTAATAAATTAGTGTAAACGTTTAGTTGAAAGTTATTCTTTAATGTTTCTTGTATAATTATGTTACATACTATTATACATATATAATAGATAACGACGATTTAAGGGCCTACCGATTCACAAAATGTGATTCCCTGTATGTATGTATGCGTAGATGTATGTATGAGAAGCGAGAGGGGTGTGCCAGATCCCGTCAAATGGAAATCCGTAATCTCTGGCTACCCCTCTGAGGTAAGGGCGTGAGTGAATATCTACTTTATTTATTCGATCAATTTCATTTGATAAAAAATCCGAAGTTACCCCATTTCAAATGTAATGATTGTCTATTTATATAAGCTTAAAATATGTTGTACACAGTTTTTAGTTTTTACAGTATTATTATTATTATTTTAGGGGAAGATTTTGTGTTCGTCTGTTTGGGTATAAATATATAGAATACATATTACATTACGAATAGATAAAAAAACTATAATATGAGATATAAAGTGATAAATATAGCTAACAATAAATATATAAATCCCAACCAGACGGGATTCCCTCGGCAGGAGAGACCAGACGGCTGAGGGTTAGGGGGAAAGGGAGAGAAACCGGCGGACAATCCGGGCGGTGTCGAGAAGCACCGCTTTCTACAACTGAGCTCGGAGTACATCGTCCGGGAGTCCCAGTCGCCACAGATGTCCGGAGAGGCTGATTGGGATTAACCAGTTTTTCTCTTCATATGGGATGGTTATGTCGATCGAAAACACCCCGGACAGTGCCCGGTCCATCAGCCTGAATATCAGGCTTATTCGCGAGAATAGTCCTGTCCGTGATGATGGGCCGGTCCCAGTAGAGCCTGGCGCGGTTATTTTCGAGCATGGCTTCAGGCATGTACTTAAAATAGGGCAGTATAACACCCAGAAGACCATACTTCGGAGCTAGTTCCTGATGGACAATCCTGGTTACTAAGTTGTGTCTGTGCAAGTAATCATTGTTAAAAAGCGCCGAACAACCGGAGATGACATGCCTAAGTGACTCACCGGGACGGCGACATGCTCGACATATCTTTCTTCTTTTTTCCATGCCGGTCAGAGACGCTCTGTACAGCCTGGTCCTGCCATTGCTCGTTGGGCAAGGATATGGGGGGGGGGGGTAAGCCCTTTTTCGCATAAGATGATGTCCGTGTGAATCCCATCATCCGATTTCGCCAATTAGTAACTAGGTTGGCTGCACACTTCGCGTTTATGCATAGTTAGGGCACTTAAAAGGCCACGCCCGCCATGCTTTCGCGGCTAATACAGCCTCATACTTCCACACCTCGGGTGATGCTATAATATTATTATTCAATTTATTTCTTTATTTTACTTATTTGTATATAATATATTTTAAAAAATCTACAAAACGGATAATCAAAAATATATTGCAATAGTATGCCACTAGCTGCGAAGTTTCTATGACTCAGAACCCAGTGGTCAGGATCACAGAGAGAGAGGAATCTCCTCACAATGCGGAAAGTCTCCAAAATTACCGCTTTTTGTATCGGACTCGATATAAAAATATATATTTTATCCAACTATTTAGCGAGAGCTTCTTAAGATGTTGGTCGAAGCTCTTCGCTATTAATCCGTTCGCCGGTACAGCTATCGCGATAATGGTATTACATTCACCAAGTACTAAGCTATCGATAAATAATAATCTGCTTTGTTGGCACCGACGTCGTCAACTTCTGAATATGAGCTTCAAAGTATTGCCTTCAAGGTTTGTCTATCTATACCAGAAGAAAGATTTGTTTGTAATCATTACACTGAAGCAACTGAATTTACTTGTCTCACAATAACCATTTTCCTTTAAAAATAGTAAATAAAAATCATTACGCTATTTACGACGAAATTTTATCGAATACACTATTAATATTTCCCATGTAAATATGTTAGCAATTTCGGACATTACATGTACGTTATATTTACATTAAGCACTAAATCGTTTTGACATATACTTTAAACGGTATCAAAATAATAAAAACTACGCGCATCCAAAAAATTTACCGTCGCCGCGGAATAGATACGTTAGCATCTAGCCTCATTTGGCCGTGGCGTTGACATGTTCATATAAAACCCAATCCCCCACACCTGCAGGCCGATTTTCATAGTTTTCACTAATAGATGGATTCAGAAGGAAATATTTCGTATCTCATTAATTAAATTGAATAAAATACTACTATGAGGTAAAATACATATAAAATATATAAAATACTATTAATTACTGCCGGTAGGTAGTATGATAGAAAAAAAATATTCAAACGTATACATATAATATATGGTCTGCCATCTGTGTGAAGCTAAACAATCTATTCAAAATAAAATCGATTAGGATACATATGTAGCATAATCTTGTTCTACCGGCTGTTGCGGCCCAGTGCGACTGTTACTGATACTGCTAATCGCGGCTTCGATTCCCAGACAATCTGACAATCAGTGTTGTTTTTCAAGAAGCTTGATACTAACTTATGTTTATCAGTTTGCGAAGCAGAGTGATGTGGCAGGTGGGTTGCGAGGTGGAATGACTAGACAGGAGAGCGCAGATTATCTCATATATTAATTACCAATTACATTATATTATTATTGAATTACCCAGGCTAGTTGATAAAATCTGGTGGAATCTGGTCTAACTTGCAATCGTAACTTATAAACACATTGCATAGTAACTGTGATACAGTCGTTCAATCTTATCATATACTATTTATAAATTTACTTCTTAGTATATTGATAACATTTTTTCATTACGTAATTAAATATTGCTATATTTTTTATATTCGATTTATTAAACACTTCATTCATAGATCATTTTAAGGATTTAAGTTTTTGAACCCATGTACATTTTGTAGTCTACGTATCTACAGTTGGTTATTATATTATTGTTTATCTTCTAGCCGGCCCTAAACTTCTTTGGTATTCACGTCTTTCAACAGAGACAAATCAGTTGGGAATAGAGATTAATTAATCAAATTTTTACCTAGCTATATATCTAAAAAGTGACTTATTATAGAATAAATACGCAAACACGTTGTTTGAAAATCGAACGAATGACCCGGAGCGAGATAGTAACCTAGTACAGTTACTTTGCACACGGGATTAATGGATGGCGGATAATATTAACAAAAAATGTATATGCCGCACTCAACAATATATATATATATATATATATATGTGTGTGTGTGTGTGTGTGTGTGTGTGTGTGTGTGTGTGTGTGTAGTGTGTGTATGTGTGTGTGCGTATACATTTATATGTATGTATATATAAAATGAATCGGACTCCGATTCTCGAGTGTTGTGTTCCAACCACTAGGTTAAGAAAGCGCAAAATATCATTATAATGCTCAGCCCTCTTCAATAATTGTCACACATCTCATTAAATTAGATGCTTTTACCCATTAGATATAAAATTAGTGGGCAACTAAAATTTGTTAGAGAATAGGGGGGCAGGTACGCATATCCCTGTACTATTGTTCCTTAAAGGTGTGACGCCCAATGCAGTTGATGCAAGCTCGCTTGATATCAAAAGCCGCGACCGACATTCAGATTAGACTAGAATAACGACCAGCTACTGACTTGCGTTTTTTTAAATTACTTGCAGTTTAATGTTTTTGCTTTTACGTAAGAAATTATATTTTAGACATGTTACCTAATACTTTTACCGATTGCGTAAGAGAAGGTTTGTTTAATTTTTAGAAATCCTTTCTTCTCTCAACTATGTCTCCGGAATAATACGTAAAAGGCCTTATTAATATTGAAGTGATATCAAAGTAGGTAAACATAATCCCTGTACGCCCACGACGTCTTCTCTAATTATTGCCGCTTTGAATATGAATGTATATCTGTGGTGTCTGTCGCTGAAGCTGTTTTATATTTATTATCTATAAAGAGGGAAGCATTACACAAATTTGTATTTAGTTTTATTTTTGTAATAAAATTTAAAAGTTTATTCATACAATGTTAACTCATTAAAAATAGGTTACTTAGTGTCAAATGTGACTGAGTATAAACCTAAAGTCACATAACCGGTCGTTAGCCGGAATAGAAAATTAATTTTTATAATCTTCAATAAAATCACACAAAGGGCTTATTTAGCTTTGGCCGGGAATCGAAGCTAGGGCGGTTATAATGTCTTCGATAAGTTGTCATTATTATCCATTTATAATAAACAGTTACAAAATAAAATAAACACAATAACAATTTATATATAGAAATAAGATAGAAACGCGCTATTAAAACGATGATTCGATGAGATAAATTGTAATAGATTTGGACTAGATTGGTTGTGATGAAATCTGTGGATAGTAAGGACAGCTAACGCAGTCATGTCATCTCTAGACAGAGACATCCAAGTTATTTGAGGCAATAGATTTGGTATAAGTACACTGTCCTATTTTATGACACTAAGTTATATAAAACAGTACAACAATGAACGTATGAACGTATGACACTATTTAAAAGTGATTAAGTGTCTTGAATGGCAAAATGCCCTAGAAAAAATAATACAATTAAAGCAAAATTCAATAAAATAATTTAATTTGATAATTTCAGAAAAAAAAACATCGCAGTTAAAAAGCTACAATGAAGTATCTTACACGTTATATTTATACGTTTTTATAAAATGACATTAAGAATAAATTTTAAGAAATTTTAAATTATTTATATTAATAGTTATAAATGTAATAAATAACTTACAGTTAAAATTTAAATAAGAGTAAATATTAGATTGCTTAACTATTAAAGATTAATAATTAAAACTAAATCATTCAAAATTATATATTCTAAAATATTACTTTTTCATGCTCTTACTAAACGTAAGGATGGAATTTTAAATAATAGAAATACGCAAAAATAATAAAAACACAGATAACAAATATTTCATTTGAATCATCAAAAATGTTGTTACAATAATAGTGAAATATTTTTTTTTAAAGTAAGTTAACCAAATATGAGAGACCAACCTGTTCTGGCAGCACAGGCGAGCGGCGGTTGCGCGCCCTCCTGCAACAGGCCGGGGTTCATGCTCGCGTAGAACTCCAGCATCCTGTTCATGTGGGCGACAGCGCGAGCACAAACACGGCACAGCCCGGCACAACACGTAGCGAACCGTGCGCCTCCGCCGATACAGTGACGTGAACCTCCTGTGGGCTCGGCGCAACCCCCTCGCACCCCTGCACAACTCCGCTCGCGTCTCTCCCGGGCGGTCGCCAATCGCTAGCCCCCGGTCCCCGCAAACCGCGCCCCGCCCACACCCAAGCAGTTACACAGATTAAAGCAATAATATCCCGACGCCGACGCCGTGACGCCGATGAATACAATTTTTGTCGGCTGAGAAATTGTCGAGGCGGATCTCCTCTGTGAGATGAGATCGAACGCGCACCAGCTCGGGGTACGGGGAAAAGTTTCATAAGACGGCTACCGGGTGTCATTTGCCCGAGCCGCGTGCACCCCAAATTAAATTCCTCACCTTATAAAAATATAAAAATCTTAAATGAAACTAAATTGAAAATCATGAAAGGCACTGTCTTGAACATAAAAAAAATTGCAATTTAGTTATGTTCTATTATTATTAGCTCCTGTTCACGAATGTGCCCGATTAACGGCCAACAGGCAGAGTGGCGAGATGCCGTATAGCGAGCGCTGTCTGCTACCCAGTCTTCCGGATCGTGATAACCACGACCACTCTGCCAAGAGTTTAATTACCAAGAAGAAGAAGAAATCATATAAATATCTTTTTAATGTAATAACAAAGAAAGCACAGGGGATTGGTTCTTGTCAATCAGAGGCCTCGACAGCTGACACAACCGCGACAAGCTCGGACTTTCTAATTTATTTGTAAGAGAGATGGCACAGGCGGCGCTCTGGCTCGCACTACCAAACGCGGTATAATGTTGGTTGGATTGATCTCAAACCCGAAATAATCGATAAATAATTATTTTTACTAATTTTCAAAGAAATCATAACTACCAGTAAAATCTTGTTTAAGCAATCAATGTGTTGACTTTTGCCATCTGCGTCTTCTACACACCTTCATCTGCGTTTACTACACAAGAGCAACTACTACACAACTACTTCTATTACACAACTTTGTGTACTACACAACTGCGTCTACTACACTACTACGTCTACTACACAACTGCGTCTACTACACTACTACGTCTAATACACAACTGCGTCTACTACACTACTACGTCTAATACACAACTGCGTCTACTACATTACTGCGTATACGCAGTAGTGTAGTAGACGCACTTTCCGGCAACGTGGCTCAGTCAGTCTGCGCACAGCTCACTTTTTTTGTTTATTATTAACATTGGGTGATTTCACTGTATTTTTGGCTGGCCGGTTGGCGCAGTAGCACGACACTTGGCTTTCACGCCGCAGGTCGTGGGTTCGATTCCCACACAGAACAGACATTTGTGTGCATTAACATGTCTGTTTCTCTTGAGTCAGAATGTAAAACAAAACTACCGGAGGACGGACAGCAGCGACCGTTTCTTAGTACGGTGTAACATACTGCGATCGCCAACCCGCCTGCCAAGCGCGGCGATTATAGCACATTCCCCCTAATGATGCAGTAAATGGGGGAGGCCTATGTCCAGCAGTGGTCGAGCATAGGCTGAGGCGGAGGTGGACTGTATTTTTAAATAACGCCTTATAATATTTGCCACATTTTGCTCATGTATCGTGCAGTGAGAAAGTGCACACAATTTAAGCGAATAAATTTATCAATTAACTATAAACACCCTCTACTTAATATGTCAAGCATTTACAGCCACACCCAACAAAGATAAAAATAGTTGTATGTTTTCTTGTTAAATAAGGTCTTCTTGTCAAAATTATAATTTGGTCAAATTTTGTGTGATTCCGCTATTTTCAAGTGTAAACTAAAACAATATAAAAATCACGATAGGTAGTCGAATTTAGTAAATGCTAAAAAGTCGATTTCAATATAGTGTACATCGTTTTGATCGGTTTGATTAAAGGATATTGCAAAAACGCAACATATTTACAAAGCGTCCTCGCATGTTTCCGAGCTTTAATATTTCAGCGGTGGCTTTATTTAATAGACGAATGTTTGAATTAATTAAATGTTTCATTCATTTTACATGGTAAATAAAAGAGGCAAAATGTAAGGTTGAATATTTGATGTACGCCGAGTACAAATATTGGAAAAATAAAAAATATTTTACCAACGAAATGAACGAAATGAAAATTAATTTTTATTCCCTTTAGGCCGTTCAGTTCACGGGGCACTCCAGGCAAAGGATTGGCCTGTCTGTGTCCATAGGTTAGTTAATACTTATTTCTTCAAGTAGGCGTCATCTGTAAAGTTTGATTGCAATATGTTTTGATTGTTTCAAAAATTATTATGTGTATATAATTTTACAAAAGGTTTCATATTACAAAAATACCAAAGTTTACTAGCACTTACATATACACTACTTATATTTCAATGGACTAAGAAACCGTCTCTTTGAACCAGCTGAGAGTTAGCAATAGCAAGTCATGTTAATTATTACTTCCACGATATTGCACGCCACAGATTTCATGAAGGTTCGCTGACGTGCACCGGTGCGGGCCGGGGCCGGAGGTAATATGATAGCAACGTATAGGGTGGTGCATGCATGGTGGGTGGACCGTGATAAAGCATCAAGTACCAATTTACGAAATTCTTAGAGGCTGTCGACGGTACAGATAAAGGGTCTTTTAACAAGGACGGGTCGATGTTAATAATCTGTGGCGGCCATTTTGTTCTGGCGGCATCTGTCAAATCTGTTTTTCTTATTCAGTCACTGATGCCAAATCACCATGGCAAGTTACACGGTTGAGCAGCATGTGCAAATGATAAAACT
>DWLR01003695.1:0-13133 GCA_018246295.1 Papilio alexanor hazarajatica
ATATATATATATATATATATATACATCAACGAATTCTGTCCCAAACTTCAGCTTGTATCAGCAACGAATTGATGCGTGTTGGAGTGTCCAAATCGCGTTCGAGAGTGATTGAAAACGAAAGAAAAATTCAATAGCTACGGATTGAGACTGATAGTACCCATTTCTTGAACAACATTAAGAAATACAACAGTTGCTTCCAAAGTTATTACAAAAGTTATTGTCGAGACAAAGCACATGTTCTCTAGGAATCAAGGTCATCTTTTTGTAACAATTTTCACCATTTAGCTCAGTGTATTTTATCGTTAGATTGTGAATTTCGTTAGCTTATAACCTCACTAAATATTATGAAGTGTAGGAAAATTGTGAACCAAACGAATCATCGATAATTTAATGTATATATGCATGTTATATTTCTCGATTAACTAACCAAGTCTAAGTGTCAAATTGTGAACTGTTGTTATTTAACTTGCGATATTAGGTCAACATTTGGAATGACAGATAATTATAGGTTTGGTTTGTTAGGGTACGTCAAATTGTAAATGGTTAGTTCATTTTTTCCGTCAGTATATAATATGCCTGGTATAATTATGAACAAAAGATGTTTTCAGTCTAATCATGATAGATCAGGGAAAAGATTTATCGAAAAAAACTATTATCCTGTGTGAAAAAAGCTGATTTTCTTTCTTTCTTTGACTTTTTTTTCTCTTTCTTTTTCTAACTAATATTTGTAAACGGAAAGTATATTCGTTAAACTTATCTGTTTAAATGAAGAATGAACTATTTTTGATGTGAAAAATCTATTGACGCGCCTCGACGGTAAATTGACCGTTTGCCGTGACGCAAGCGGTATGACGCTGTCTAATGGCGTCAAACACTTCGTTGTTTCTGAACTGCTTCCTGTGTACTTACAGTATTTATATTGTGTGTTAATTTTTATTATAATTGAAGTTATAAGAAAGTTGTATTGATTTGTTGTATTGAAAGTTGATTGATTGAACGAAACTCTTTTCTTTCTTATTTTTTTACAACATATATTGAGTGGTTTTTAAAATTTAGGAATTCGAAATTTAACTGATATCTTTCACATGTGCGCGTCACCGTGATGGATAACTTGTTTTTGATATTCCCTGGCGAGGATTCGAGTTTGTTTTTCAAATTTTAAAACTTCTGACACCTTTTATTTTACCTACTATTTTCATTTATTACCAACCTACCCCTGCATTGCAATGCATCGTAATATGACGTCTCTCAATGATTTCACAATTGTTGATTTAGAATTCCTCGTGTAAATATTGTCGTGAAGCATCTCCTAGCACAAAGTTTAGTTGAAATGGTTAACGTGAATGAAAATAACGTAATACACACACAACATTCAAGACCGTAAACTCGAGGGGTAGGCAGGGATTACGGATTTCCACTTGGCTCGATCCTGGCACACCTCTTTTGCTTCTTCTACATTCATACGCACACAAGCTCATTGGTAACGGGTACTTCTTCTATCGCCATTCTTTAGGATGTCATTAATTTGATCGACATGAGTTTTTGGCAACATAGTCTAGCCCCATTCATTTAATTTCTGTATTCATTTTCCGCTCAACATCTTTAACATGCCTGCCATCTCCACTGAACCTACATCCCAGAGGTGCGAACTCTTATTTTGTTTCATTTAGACTATTCGTAACAAAACCAAAATAAAAATATTAGCTTTCTCCACAAACGCTTTAAATACTTTAAATCTCACTGTTGAAGAAAACGTTCACGTATTAATATTAGAGAGATCGATTTGATCTGTTATGTTCTTTTCGCTAACTTTTTGCTTTTTATTTAGAAAACACAGAACATGAATTATTTTCTAAACAGAGGAAATATAATTTTACACATTGAAATATTGTCATTTCCGTCCCTTGTTCCTACTTTAAACTGTATCTGCACATTACGTTTCCATCCTTTACGCCTTTCTATCGACCGTATTCATTCTCAATATTCGTTCTCTTCTTGTTCATGTCGTCCGTGACACAACTAAACAAAAAGATAAAAAAGAGCGGAATTTATTTAGACCAATGTGTCTAAATACATTCTGATATTCAATTTGCAACAGTTACAGAATAATGATTTTTTTATATCTGTACAATTTTTATCAGTATCTAATTTATTACAGAAAGCGCCTTCATATATTGACATTAAATATCGACCTGACTATCCCATTAGAGCATTGCTGTCATCGTTGCTTTTTTGAATGTATAATTGTGACGGTGTGTAGCACAAAATGTTTTAGTTCCTTAAGAATTTAAGATTTAAACAGATACAAAGTCCATCAGCCCAAGTAATTTTTAACTGTTTGTATGATAAAATTTATTTAAAAACACCACCACCTTTTACCACAATTTTTTTTTCCTTTCATTGACTCTACAATTGTCGCAATTCAATTAAGATTATGTCGAACTATGGGGGCTTCAATTTATTTCTGTGAAATTAATAAATTTATTTGTATTGGCATCGATATGAATATCTTTGAAGCTTTCAAATTAATAGAGGTGCCTTTATGACGAATTTATTAATAACTAGCTGTTGCCCGCGACTTCGTCCGCGTGAAATTCAGGGTCATCTGGGTGAAAAACGTTTCGCGGAAACCGTACCTTAATGAAAATATGTGTACAAAGTTTAATGATGATCGGTTAAGTAGGTTCCACCCTTTTTTCGCAATAAAATGTAGCATATTTCATTTTCTACTTAACTAACTTATATATTCAGTTCTTTTTTGAAATTAAGTATTACCTAACTTAAATAAATAAAATAAATAACCATTTCATTGCCAGAAAAAAGAACACAAACACAGCCTAACTAAGTGCATAACAAAAAAGAGACAGTTATCTTGAATTACGCCCATTTTTGCCATCAACTAATAGATTTCGAATTGTCAACGACCGAGCTCTTACTGATCTGCTTGACCCTTTGGCCTTGCGAAGGGACGTTAGTTCCCTTTGCATTTTTTACCGTATTTACCATGGGGAGTGTTCCGAAGAATTGTTTGGAACAATTCCTGCCGCGGAGTTTCGTCATCGTACGACTCGACAGAGTGCCAAATACCACCCACATCACCTTGATGGTTGGCATTCCACAACCGTACGGTTCTCGCGAAACTTCCTACCTCGCACAGCCGTGTTGTGGAATGATCTGTCTTCACCGGTATTTCCAAAACAATTCGACTTAGGGTCCTTCAAGAAGAGAGCGTATATTTTTCTTAAAGGCCGGCAATGCATTCGCGGTTCCTCTGGTGTTGCGAATGTCTATGGGCGGCTTCGATCGCTTGTTATTGGGCGACCCATTACTCGTTTGCCCCCTTTTCATATAAAAAAAAAAGATTTAAGGAGCCCGTACAGAAATGTAAGTGAAATTTAAGTTTCAGCTTAATCACTGCCAAAATGTCACCTAAAATCTTAGGACGCCCTTAAAAGATATGGACTCGATATTTGTCCTTTTAGAGCTAAGTGACGGTTCAAATGCAGCATTATTATACAGTTGATTAAAAAACTAATCAAATTTTATTTAAATCGCCACATACTTTTAGTGAGACGGAATTTTTTAACCCAGTATGTGACAGTAAAAAAGAACACATTTTGAAAATCCTGATAACATGTGTGAATATTAATTTTTAAATTTACCAAATCCTATTATTTATTATTTTATGACATCTAACGACCTAACAAAGCAACACTGTAAAAATTTTAAAAGTATTTTTTTGACCTGCTTTGTAATAAACACGCAATCCCGTACAACCGAAGCGTCCAGCCTAAATAGAACCATGATCAGCCGATTTGACAATATAGATCGAAGGTCAAGTTACATTGGCAATACAAAATGTCTTTTTTTAACTCTGTATTATCTTTGTACCATCGTCATTTTATAGAATATCATATATAGTAAATTGAAGTTTCATTCCAATCAACTAAATAGTCTTTTTATAGCATTTTTTCTGAAATGTTTAACGTAACGCTTTAAATTGATAGAACATTTTTATTTATGCACCGAGTTAGATGAAATAAAAACTTAATCTAACGATTGATGCTAATTACTACACATTGGTGAAAACCGCATTTAAATCGGTTATGTCGTTTCTGAGATTAGCACAAACATTGTAACAGACAAACAGACAAAAATTTTTAAAATCGTTGTTTTGAGTTCTATCCACCTTAGCCTATGAACGTCCACTGCTGGACATAGGCCTCCCCCATTGATCGCATCATTGGGGGGAAAATGTGCCATAATCGCCACGCTTGGCAGGCGGTTTGGCGAGCGCAGTATGTTCCACCATATTAAGAAAAGGAAGCTGCTGCTCGTCCTCCGGTGGTCTTTACATCCAGACACAAGACAAACAGACAAGTTCATGCACACAAATGTTTGTCTTGGGTGGGAATCGAAGCTACGACCTGCGGCGCGACAGGCAAGTGTCTTGCCACTGCGCCAACCGGTCAGTCTTTGAGTTCTATAGCATTGGTAAATACCCACTGTAATAGTTTTGCTTATTTATTTTCTATGTACAGACACTGAATAGTTACGATTTTATTATATGTATAGATACTCAAATTGAATCAGATTAATTTTACATCCATATATTCGCAGAACATGTTTAAATTTTTACGAGGACGTAGGCCCTTGTTCTGCTAATATAACTACGGTTTGAAAAATAAATATCGTTTATATCGTATGTGAGTCTCCAGGTCTCCAATTGTTTTATTGTCAACAAACTTCGCCGTCGCAATCCGCCAGTTTTTTGCAAGAACACCCGTACATTAGTTAAAGCAATAAAACATGCGAATGCCTGTAAGCGAATAGTTGAAAATAATGATATTTTTATTATACAACTTTCCGTAATAACTTTTAAGCGTAAAGAGTTTCTATTATGATCTGTTTGCTGTTTGTAACTGTTATTTAGAATCCTCATGAAGTGAAATTTATCGCTGCAACTCTAACAAACAATTTAAAAATTTAATCGAAAATGAAATTTGTTTCATATTTAAATTTTCAATCACAAAGGCACGAGTTTGTTTGATTCAAAGCAACTTTATCACGGCTTTTTATACGTTTTATAGTTTTTTATATTTTCACAAGTTAAATAAATATATGATTATGTATGTAATATTGATAGGGGACGTTCCAGAAGAGCTTACATCGATCAAATTAATTAGATTTCCTTAAGAAAGGCGATATAATGACTACTCGTAACCAACGACCATTTATGCATAGATGGAGTGATGTAGAGTAGACGAGCAAGGTGTGGCGGATCGCATAAATGTAAATCCGTAACACATAAGACATTTTATTAAAATAATTTTTTATTGACATTGTATTGGTATAATGATTTTGTAACTATAAAATAATACTGTTGTTTTTATTTTCGAGTAGAACCTCTAAATCAAATCCCCGAATCGTTAGCCTATCAAATTTTGTCACTAGACTGTAACTAGGGTAAATGAAACTAAAACAGTCTTCGTAGTTTGCAGAATGTCATGTCGAAACTGATATTCTTTTTTAATCACGTTTCGCCCCATCTATCACACAGATTCTGAATCACTAAGATTGCATGCGTGTGAATGCACGTAGAATTTTCATAAGCTCATTTTTTCTTTGTCAGCCGATGTGTCGAGTGCGATGGCATGTGCTACTAGTCTTATTGGCAACGTGACACTGTCTCCAATAAGGCTTGCTTACAGTAGGCAAGTCTACAGTAGATTTTATACATTTGTAAAATATATTTTAATGGAAAAATCTTTGTTTGTAAATAGATTCATATTGAAAGTTCTCTAGCACCGAAATTAGGTTACTTGGCATGTACGAAGGATGAAAATACTTAAATAAACACTTAGAGATAAACAGATGCAGTTTAACTACTATACGTCGTGTACACAATTATTTGTTTCACTATTACTAATTTTCGGATTCTGTAAGATGTTAACTTTTAGTGCTGTTCCAATTCCCTTGGAATTATTTCCGAGCATTGTACCTAATTTTTATACATCATAAGTTGTCTAGTTTTTTACGTTTGAGAAATTGTAATTATAAGTTTTTTCGTTTTGTCATAATTAATTTGTTGTTTTGACTATTAACATGTAATTGTAGAAAACATTCAGGTCCTTGACACAAAGTCGTAGGCAAAGCCTGCCTAGTCCCTGTAGTAAGTTATCAATCTATTAATGATTATGTTCAGATATTATTCAATAACAATAGTAAAATCAATTTCTAAGTCAATTTCTAATTTTATATATATATATATATACACACACATACTGTCAGATTTACCAATAGGATAGTAAATTACTTACGTTAATTATCTTATGTTGGTGCTTAAGACTGTCACTATTTTAAGTACATAGTAATTTACAAGGAAATTGTTAGATATAAATGTGGAGAGGTGTGAAGGTTTGAAATGGGTAGGCCTTAGAAAAGTTGGATGCGTGAAAGATGACATCGGCAAGAAAGGAGTGATCACTGGGATGACCACGGATAGAAGAGCAAAGAAACGTTTTGTGCCGACTCCACTTAAACGTAGGAAAATGGGCAAAGGTAATGATAATGACGACTGAAATTTACTCTTAGGCTTTTTTACATTAATTTAATTATTTATTTCATTTATTAATCATAATATCGACATTTTGATTTTTTATAAATTGCACTCTACTTTTTAGTTCCTATTGAAGCCTGTTTTTTTATTTTTCAGACTATTATTTATTTTACCGAGCCTCATAAAAAAATTGTTGTTTGCATTTGGGGAAATTCAGATATTTGTAAAATTCGTTTGTACAAATAAAATTCGATTATGTTCCATGTCTTTTATACTAATATATTTTCGAATTCGCTTCACTGTTGTACAGTTTATACAAAGCTTGGAGTTCATTTACAAAGAGAAGGAGACGGATATTCTCTGTATTTTCCAACCCAGAAGAAATAGAAGTCGACTTATATTCAGTTATAAATTTTTAGGTGGTAACCATACGGGGTCAATTTATTTTAAGTCAATATACAAGTATTTTATTGAATTTTGTGATGTAGGTTACCTAAACATACTGAAAATATAATAAATTTATCATGATGTCCCTGCCCTTTTCCCAATTATGTAGCGACGGTACATATGTACTACTATTTCTTATCTCCTAGACTCTACTGTGACTAGTTTTATATATAGTTTTACGGCCCGGCATTTGCCGGTGGTATTATTAGTTATGCAAGAGTTGGTGTTGGAAATTTCAAAAATGATTGCTTGACTGAATCTGAAATTTGAGAAGGAATCAAATACCTTGTTCTATTATCACCATTATCTGTACATCGTGTGGGTGCAATATAAAAAAGTCAATAAATATGATTTATTGATTTTGGGCAAGCCGTATCTTCAAGGTCTGGGACACGGACAGGAAACATCTGGTTTTATTTGCCTTACTTATTTACATGTAATGATAATAATTTCCTGTTGAACAACGCATCACAGTCATACAAGCACACTTATAGACCTTATTCTTTTTTAAAAAGGGAGTGCTAACGGGTTATACGATTGCTGACAAAAAAAAAAAAACTATCAATTTAACTTTTAAACTCGGGTAGGGCTTAAGAAAATAAAAGATCAATCGGCCAGTCTTTTTTTTTTTGTCAAAATACATATATTTAAAATATTATTAAGAACTTTTCCTATTGCAGATTAACTTATTAAATTATATCAATTCAATTTTCGAATTTAAGGTATTATTGAAATTAGTAACGGTTTTCAGGCCTGGTGGTCTTTGTATTCTCATGTTACATGTCTTTAAATATACAGCCCCAAGTAAACGAAGCGTAAATAATCTAGTTGGGGTCCCTGACGCTTGGGAGCAGAGGTTGGTTGTGTAGACAGGTGTAGAGCGCTCGAGCCTGACATCTGAACAAGTCGCCCTTCGCCCTACTATCCCATTTATAATCCACTGTGTTCTTCTTACCTGCAATTTTTATGTTAAACAAATAAGGATGTTGTTATTCTTACAAAATTCAACACAACTATCAGACAGTATTAGTGCTATGATGGTAACTTTCACCATCTTCAGTATTACGCATTCAGGATTAATCTACTTGTTTTCCACTAATTCAGACTATACGGCAGTTGCTATTTCAGCTTTGTGTTTTTTTAGAGCTGTGTAACTCTTCTCTTCTTGGTTGATATCTAAATTCAGTTCACATTTATTATATTCCTGACGACGTTTAGTTTTTTCCACCAAAGTTATCATGAGTTACATAAAAGAAATCATCATATTTCTTTTAGTCACTAAGCGTGAATCCTACTTTAAAGGAACCCGTTTCTCAGCCAAAATAAAAATTGCATTTCTTTCTCGGTAAGATTTGTTTTCAGCGTATGGCGACAGTTCACCTGTGGTATTTGCAACGTCATAAGATCAGTCAAAATCCAATAGTATTATTTTCGTTTAACCCATTATGAAAAAGGAGGTTATAGTTTATTTATTATCCGTTCATGTGTTATTTTACATCAACAGAGTATCAAATGATATAGGCCGAATCGAAACAAATGTTGACTAAGTGTCCACTTCAAGTGTTTGATCGTAAGTTATTTGAAGCTTGTTTATAGTCCTTTTTCAATCTTGTTCGAACTGGCTGTGATCGGTAATTCTATAACGACATTGCAATACCGTATGGGTAATATTAAGTTTCTTTAGTTCTGTAATGTATGTATGTAAAGACGACTTTTTCAGTTATCAGTGGAATTTTTGTTAGTGAAAATGTAATGTTTTGTTTATTAAATTGGAATTGCTGATATTTAACATTCAAAGCAAGGGACTGATATAATATCTACACGAATTATTTGTTCAACATTTGATGCCATCAAAGTTTTCTCCCTTTACCCAGACTTTGCCTACCCCAGGCAGAGATTACAGATTTCCACATGGCGCGACATCTACGCATACATTGTTGTCGGTCGGTTGTCGGTTACGGGTACTCCTTATATCGCTTAAAATATGTGGGACAGGTTGGGGAATGAGTGTGAGCATCTAAGACGTATATTTAGTAGAGATGGCAGGCATGTTAAAGATATTGAGCGGAAAATAAATGCAGAAAATAAATGGATGTAAAACAATATTGAGAAGCCAGAATGCGTCTATGAAGGCTCGTCTGGTAATACACAATGTAATACTAGTCCCCACTTTAATGTATGGAATCGAGAGCTGGGTTTGTCAGAAACAAGTATGGTAGTAGTATTGATGTGATTGAGTCGCGATCCTTGAGAATTGTGGTAGGCGTGACTGTAAATGATAAGATTGAAAATATCGTTGAAAAGTGTGGCTTGAGAGAGGATGTCGTGATTAAAATTGTGTAAGGTTCGCTTCGGTGGTTTGTCCACGTTGAAACGATGAACGAAGAGATGGTGACAAGACAAATCCATGCTGCAAAGGTGAATGACGGTGTTGGTAGGGGACGTAGCAGAAAAAGTTATGTCGATCGAAATCATCCACTTTGTCCTGATTTAAACTGTACAAAGTGTTGTGTGGTCTATAGCTTTTACCTTGTTAAAATCTAGGTCACAGGGGTCAAACCCCAATCTCTAATGTAAATCTGGATCCGCATCTGGTCACATGAACTATGATGTTAAAATATTACTTTTTAAAAAATACAACGATAGAGTCAATTCGGCTTAGAGAAGTTTGTTTATGTGTTTACTGAGTTTGAAAATGTTGGCGCGACGGCGACATTAAAATTGCCTCCCCATGTTGCGGTCCCCGTTTTGACACAATTGACGGGTGTCGATACTGGATACTAGCGAAGTGAGGTTTTTTTTGTTGCGTTGCACTACGCTAAATACTTTTTTTTAGTTTCTGGGATTATTTGGTGAAATGCGTATTTTTTAAGTAAATATATTTAATAATAGACATTTTTACACAAGTTTCCATACCATATCATTTTATGCAGTGTACAAAGATGTATATACTTATACGCGGTTCCAAAGCAAAGCCAAAAAATCAAAAAAGAAAACAAAAGTAACTTACACTGTTTCATATAAGGTTGGCAACTAATAAATCCGGCACTTATTTCGATCGATTGCTAGAACAATGTAGAAGTATCTAGAGCATTTCACCACAATATATAAATAGAGCGTGAATCAATCACTCGATCATTGCGCAACTGACTTCAAGGAGTAAAGTTTAGAAGAAATATGGAGATTTCTCGTAGGGAACTTCGACTACTCCTACTTCACGAATTTCGTTTAGGTCGAAAAGCGACGGAAGCGACTTCAAATATATGTGCAACGATGGGTGAGAGTGTGCTCTCTTATGATACCGCTAAGCATTGGTGGTCTGTGAGATGGCGGGTTTATTAGTTGCCAACCTAATATTTTCATCGGAAATGTTTGTGGAAATAGTGAGATTAAGTAAAGTTTAATTGTACAATTATATAGTTAATGATAAAAAGTTGGCTCCGAAAATAGTTTGGTATTTACAAATTGAAGCGTAAAAGGTGTACCATTGTTTCTAAAGTTTGTCTTGATTTGGAACAGTGTATACCTAAAGTTAGCCTCGCGGGGTCAAAATGTGAAATATTTTTAAATTTGTGGCTGTACCTTATCTATAGTGCGCTCTTGTATATAATGTGCTGGACCAGATAGGTGTTACTTTTTTTTTACGAAATGACTCAATTCTCAATTCTTGTATTCTCATTACTGTTTTATTGTTACAAATTGAGAAGACAATTAGAAAGTCAGAGTGTTAATTACAGCAGACAATAATGATGTAATACTATCCTGGACGGTCGCGGGTATCTTTTACCGAGGGGTCGCGGTTAAACCTTTTAAAGTAACATCTAAAAACAATGAATGAAGCTGTTCTTTAAAAGGAAAGCTCTCTGAGCTAATGCCGTCGACGTAATTAGACGTTTTATAATGACCAGTGTCAGATAGTTAAGTGCGATGTGAGGGAGTTCTATCTTGTTGTATCGCATGCAAATTTTATTGAGTGAATGTACTATAATATCATAATAGTTTATATAATATCAAATAGAATAGTATCATAAATATTTGGTAATATAATAAGTAAAAGGCTAATATAATAAAGGCTATAGCTATAAGGCTATACTTGCCATACGTCGAATTATTTTTAACGCACTTAAAACAAAGAGTCAATTCTCAATCAATCTTCTGTATTTCTATGTTTGCTATCTCAGAACTTTGTCATTTATGAACCGTCGATACTATTTAATTTTTTAAAGGCATTTGACTTTGGGTTCTGATAATATACAGAAAATTTACATGTTGCTAGATTTCGACACACTGGTTATAATGGATTTGTATCGAGACGTACCCTGGCGAAAGAATTATAGAAATTTGTAGTCGGTGGTGTTTTTCAAAAAATCAAAAGATTATATTGCAAGAAATATGGACGCACTAAAATCTAAACTTACTTTTAAGAGTCGGCGTCCGGTAGAAAGTGAAGCTGGGACTAAGCGAGACACTTATTCCCAGATACCTAGATGTTCTTTTAAGCAGCATTTTTACAAAACTCGCGAGGATTTCCAATTCCGTCCCCGATTAGTTATGTCCCTTTCTTAAATAAATGAAATTAACCTTTATTTAACGCTAAGTAATATAGAAAAGTGCTGCTTCACTTTAATAAGTCTATCGCTGGATAACTTCATAATATCAATTATTTTGCTTTGAGCTCAGAACTATATTTACCGTACTGTGCATACATCAGATTGTATATAATAATTTAAATCGTTATTATTTTTTGGACATTTTATTCATAAATGTTATTGTGTTATAGTCCTTGCATTTGATATTTATATATTTAAGCAGCGGTGTATTTTAAGTTCTCATTACAGTTTATGATTTCGACATGGTGCAAACATCACGCGTCTTGCTTGTTTATAGCCTAAGCAACATAGCAACACTGTTTTCTTAGCCTAAATCTTTCCGACAGTATACCGAGTAATATTAATAAATGTAAATATTTTTAAAGTCTCCCTACCTACTATGTGCGATGCCCGTGAATATTTTAATAGTAGTTATTATTGATAACGAGTGGTATATGTATAGTTATATATTAATGCGTTAAGCTACAACTACGGGATTTATCAGATTTGGTATATTTACTGTTTCTTTAAGTAAAATATTTAACAAATTTTACATCTAAACTTAAAGACCGGCAACGCATCTGCAGTTCTTCTCCGTCCATCCATCCATCTCAGCCTATGATCTCCAACTGCTCCACATGGGCCTCCCCCATTGAACGCATTGGAGGGAAATTTGCCATAATCGTCACTTGGCAGGTGGGTTGGCGATCGCAGTATGTTCCACCGTACCTAAAAAAGACGCTGCTCTCTCCATCCTCTGATGCTCTGTACATCCAGACACAAGACAAAGAGATATGTTCATGCACACAAATATTCGGCCTGGGTGGGAATCGAACCCCCGACCTGCGGCGTGAAAGGCAAGCGCGTACATCTAACCAACCGCGCCAACCGGTATACCAGCAGCAGCAACCCGCAGTTCCTCTGGTGTTGCGTATGTCCATGGGCGTCGAATAACTTGAAGTTAAGCGACCCCCTACTCGTTTGCCCTCTTATTCTATCAAAAACGTTTAGTGTTTATGTCCTTTTTTTAAATAACGGGTGAATTGAGGGCACTGAACGTTCACTCGATGATCAACGATCAAATATTGTATATGGGAAGTTTTACTGGAAGGAGACTCCATTTTAATTTGTAAAACCATTTTGAACTGTATTTAATGATTTTTAAACAATCGTTTGTTGTCTACAAAAATACACTAAACTGCAACATCGTCCTATCATATCATAGTTGCTAATTTCCCTATGTTTAGTATTCATTTTATCATTCATAATTAGGGAACAACTTAAAATTTATTTAGAAAATACTACAAAGAATGAAACATTCTGCAATAAACACATTTGATAATAATTTAATGGCCTTCCTTTAATTCCTTTTATCTAACACATATTTTTTACATTTTCTGCTCAAGAAGGCGAATGCTCAAAATCTATACATATAATAAAACCGTAACTGATCGGTGTCTGTACATTGAAAATAAATTAGCAAAACTATTACAGGGGGTATTTACCAATGCTATAGAACTCAAAACAACGATTTTTAA
>DWLR01003696.1:0-13133 GCA_018246295.1 Papilio alexanor hazarajatica
TCATTAGTTATAATTACATGTACTTTTGTTTAAATAAAATATATTTTTAATAAATAAGTGCTCCCAAAACTTGACTAGATACTGTCTGAAGTATTTTATGCTTAAAGGCAAACACGTCAAGTTGATTTGTTGTGGAGGATGTTCGGGTTTATGTGTATATTTTATTCGGGTGTTCGTGAAGTGTTAACTTATTCAGTACTTAAATTTTTGTCTTGATATCTGTTTAACTGTGTAACTTAATTTGTACTTATGCGTTTTTTCTCTTAATTATAGTCGTTTTTATTGTACAGGGAAACCATACTGTGATTGAGAATTGACTTGGATTTAACAAAAATTATAATTATTGACATTAGAACATTACTAAAAACTATTTTGAAAAATGCGTTTATGAATAATATTCAAGATTCATTGATATCTTAAACGTATTATCCCGAATCATAAAAATAAACTAAGAAGCAACCCATGTATTTTTTTGTTATTATATATTAATTTAAACGAAGTTTTAACTCTGTTAAACGAAGACATCTTAACATTAATATTTAACTTTTACTTCAATTTCCTATTAAAGCGTGTTTATTTTTAGTCTTTAATACTTTAATTTGTTTACCATTCATTGTTTTGTTATATCTCAAAAGGATATTTATACTGATATTTGGTTCTATTATTATTTTATTTTTATTTTTTTAATAATATTTCAATCAATTGATACAAAACCTTTGGTACAAAGACATAAAATATTTTTGGAAACGGCATAAAAATCCATTCAGAAGTTTTTGAGTTTATCGCAGAGACAGACGCGGCGGGGGACTTTGTTTTATAATATCTAGACTCTAAACGGAACTGTGCTAACCGCTTCCTTATAAAGATATTCGTGACAGACAAAATTTACTAATATTCTCAATTATGTGTATAATGATGTATGTTCTCAATATATATTTCTCAATTATTTAAAAAAAAGTCGTTTAAAATTTCATAGCCGCCAATATAGGGCGAAGGAACGGGGCACTACCTTCTTTTTCTCGAAGTCTTTTTCCGTATTTTGAAAACGTCATAGATTCGGTCTGGATTATTGTACATACTTACAGAAATAAAATATAACAGATTTATTGGTGAGCATTTATTATAAATAAAATTGGCAATAATTATAGAAATTTATACAAAAAAAAAAATACTTAAAATACTAATATAAATAGTTGTGTTTACAACGGA
This sequence comes from Papilio alexanor hazarajatica, assembly GCA_018246295.1. Classification (NCBI taxonomy): domain Eukaryota; kingdom Metazoa; phylum Arthropoda; class Insecta; order Lepidoptera; family Papilionidae; genus Papilio; species Papilio alexanor. The sequence continues at coordinate 1,210 of DWLR01003696.1, forward strand.
CGGCATTCTCACTCTCACAACATTTTAATAAGATCTTAAGGAGCTCCATTATTCACTTATTTATATAGGAGTATAGATATAGGACTTAATGTTTATAGAATTTGCATAGGTCTATAGGCAAAGGATATAATGTCATATATAAAAAGGCCATAGCAAGACAGCTATGGACATAAAAGTCCACAGTTAGACATCTATGGACATTAAAAGGTTGTGGAATGGATCTCCTTTTCCTTATTCCCTACTCTATTCTAACTAGTAGTTAATTTAAAAAAAATCAATAAGCCCGACTAACTATATCACTATCACAGTCGGGGATGAATACGAATCAAATGATGCCTCACTCTTTAAATCGGTCCAATTATATAGGCTACATATGGCATACAACAGGCTACAATGAAATGAGCATAGACACATACACAGACATACATACAAATATATTATTAATCTGCGAAAAACATTAATCTCATGTCAATCAGACAAAAATAGCTTGGCAAAGTATGTATATGCGACTCTGGTAATTATAAATAGGGTTGGCAAGTAGATTTAAGTGAGGTCTAGTTACAGTTGAAATAATTTATCTAGGTCCGAAAAAGAAAACGTAAGAGGCTTTCAATCGTATGATAAGCTTTTAAATTTTTAAACAAAAGCAAAACCGAATTCAAATCTACGTAATTTTGTTTATAAGTCATTTAGTCATTTATAGCCACGGTACGCCAAACATGGCTTGTCTTAAATCTACCAATATGTCGAATTCCCCAGAAAAGAAAAACGAAACCGAGTTCAATTTCAATGCCATTCAAAATTAAATGGGATTTGCGAATGTCCTCTTTCGAAAAAAATTGAAATCGATTCGTAAGCATCGAAGTAATGAGGTAACAAACATAAAAAAATTAGACCCAATTTCGAATGTGTTTAAACAATTTTTTTTATCGGTTCACAAATGTCGAAGTTTTGAAATAAAAAAATATACAATATTGGCGAATTGGTAACTTCCGCCTTTTTTAAAGTCGGCTCTAGTATTCGTCATTTGCTCTTTTCTCAGAACTGGCGACTGAATATTTGCAGTCATTCTATTATGATGTGATTTTTTTTTCAATTTTATTTTTAGAAGCTCATATTTTTTGTAATCATAATTAGTGGATGACTGTTAGTTTACTGCCTTTAAATTTTTAAACATCACGTTAGCTTAAATTACTTATCGCTTTTTTGTAATATCCCTAAGTTTATAAATGTCATGCTTCTAGATTTTAACTATGAAATTTTAAAACTATTAGGGAAATTCCGTAATTTAACTAAACTAGTAAGATACTTGCCTTTCAAGCCGCAGGTCGTGAATTCGATTTCCACCCAGGACAAACATTTGTATGCATGAACATGTATGTTTGTCTTGTGTCTGGATGTAAAGACCACCTAAAGTCGGACAGCAGCGTTCTTTTCTTAGTACGGTGGCGATTATGGCACATTTCCCCCTCAATGATGCAATCAATGGGGGAGGCCTATATCCAGCAGTGGACGATCATAGGCTGAGATGGACCATGCATTGTGAATATCAAGTAATGTGCATAAATATAATTTAATAAAAAAAAATGTGCACTACGTACTGAATGTTTGTCATAGTGTACACATTTTTATTAGCTTCTTTGGTACCTGACTTGTTCTTTCAAATAGACCTTAATATTAAAATCGATTACGAAAACATTAAGAATGTTTAAATTCGTCTATATCTATTTGCTTATTTTAATTACTGCAACTGCTTACATGTCGGAATTATTAGTGTTTTAATGTTGTTATAACAGATATTTATCTAAACCACCCAATGGGTTTAATGGAAATTATATATTTAAATTTTTCATTGCCGTTTTACTTATCTACATTCATATATTTAATGCCGTACTAGACAACGCCTGTCGCATTTTATTGTAAAATCAACTTCAAGTTTATATAATTTTATTTGTAAGTCATTAAACCATATATAGCCACAGCACAATTCCATTAAATCCAAATAGAGTTTGTCTTAAATTAACCAATATGTCAATGCTCGCCAAGGTTCAGTGACATTCAAAGTTAAATGGGACCTACTCGCGAGCTAAGTCCTTTCCAATAAAAAAAAATCGTTTCATGTTTGAACAGTGGTAGAGTCCGCAACAATAACATCTGTTGCACGAATGGCCCGCTCGACTGGTGAAATATCACGACCTCACAGAAGACAGGCGTGAAGTAGAAGTTTTCTGCGTTTCGTCTGAGGAATGAGGTGCCGGAGGCCTAATTTTAGTCCTCTTACCTTTCCCACCCTTTTCTAATAAGTAAAGGATGGGGAAAGGAAGGAGGATTTGACGGAGAAGAGGATGGATTGGAGAAGGTAATGTTAATTTTTCTGTCCATTCCCTTGTCTGTCTATTAAAGGTAGGCAACGCATCTGCAACTCGCAGAATGCTTGTTGCAGATGTCTATGGGTAGCGGCCACTTAGGTGACCGCTTGCTCGTTTGCCATCTTCTTGTATTAAAAAAAATGTTCTGTTAAGACATAAGAAACCAAAATGAAAATATAAGAAAATTAAAAACCACATCAATTTTTGGCGTTGGTTAAAAATACTAATAAATGTACACATGTTGTAGCAGTACATATATTTACCATTTACAAACATTTGTGCAACGCCGATGTTTGTCTTAGTGTCTGTATTTTGACGACGACGTAAGTTCAATAATGGGCATAAGTTTTGCTTCCTTATTGAAAACAGAAATTATATAATTAGAAGTCTGTTGTCAGGTGTAGGATATTCCGAACGGAGACAACTGTAGGCTGCGGTTGGTTACGTTTTGCAGGGTTCCCAACATTGGGCTTTTAGTCCCAAAGATGGGGTTGAAATATGCAAACGGGGCCTTTTTAGCGTTATTTTTAGGGACATAAATAACAGACCCAAAACGACTAGGTTCGTTGGACATAGCATAATTTTTATAACTGCCACGCTTAGTTACATAGTAAGTTAAAAGTTAGACTTAGTTTTTATCGTCGTCAATGGCGCTTTTGCTTTTGATATTAGGGCTGTTTTTTAAGAGTTGGTAACACTGACGTGTTGTTAGCCTCAGAAGGTCTTATTAATACACTACAATAGGTCCTCTGTCCTCTTAATTACTCAGTCGTCTTCTGCGTCCCAAGAAAACCAAGATTGGTTCTGTAACCCATACAATGCGCAAGGTGTCAAGTACTGATTATTATTCGCTGACGGACAAACGTTACTTTATCCACAAGGGTAAAATTTTACTCAGCAAGCAAGCTGTTATATATAGGCAAGCGAGCTGTTATAGGTGTATTTAATATTTGTGGTACCATACATATTTGACATTGTATTCTTTCTAGATAAAAGATAGTCAACATATCGATCGTTCTACGTATGTATGTTATTATATACGTACCAATAAGTTATGACGATATTAGTTTTTCAAGTTATAAAGTTCAAGAATACAAATTTGCAAAAGTTGTTTTTGTTTATCCAACTTTTTTTTGAAGTGAATGTTATGATAAATTCTTGATTAACGTTTAAATAATAATTATTTTTTCCAAAATGACTACTTGCTAATAAGAGAAACACGTTTATTAGTGTCTGACTTACCGTTTTTGTGGTTGGTTTCGATTGAATTGCTTACAACATGACTTCTGTGTGCTGTTCTGGAGGGAATACAACATTGACTTATGTCTGATCCAGCAGAACATAGGTACTTCTGCAATTTAAATATTTAAATATGTATTATAATATAATATTCTAGGACATTATTCACAAATGGCCATCTGATCCCAAACTAAGCAGAGCTTGTGCTACGGAAACCAGATAACTGATATAATACTTTTATTTTATAAATACATACGTATTTAGATAATTACACCCAGACACAGGACAGACATGTTCATGCACAAAAATGTTTGTCCTGGGTGGGAATCGAACCCACGACCTGCGGCATGAGAGGCAAGTATCTTACCACTGCGCCAACCGGTCAGTCGATGTTTAACTTTCTACTACTCTAATTACTTTCATTATTTTATTATCCATTTCTTTCTTCGTGCGCTCTTGTATCGTTCCTGCGTAATGGCTAGAAGTATATCTAATTAAATTGGGGGTAGAAGTTATGAAAGGAAACCGAAGTCCTGTCCTGCCTATACAAAAAATTTAATACGGTATCTAAATAAAACGATTAACAGTAATTGGTAACTTTTATTTCACTGGCATATTTACAACTACTATTTACATATTTTGTGGTATTTTGTAGTCACTTCCTTACAAATTATTCATTGTTCTATACATAAACTTATGTACACATTTCCTTGACCGATAGAACAATTGTTCACAAGTTAAAATGAACTGTAGAAATTTACATTATTGGTATCAATATTTGAAAATATGCACGAATATGTTTTCGTTATTCATATGCATAACTATTTCATTAAAGTTCAATGTAATCTCAGTTTTGATTATTTTTTATTTCATGCACATTGTTTTTTTTTTTACAAAAACTCTCTTTAGCTAAATTATTATTTCGTGACCATATTAGACGGTAAAATATTTATCGAATAAATCTTAACAGATAAAAGAAGGAACGCTTGAAAAAGACAAGATTTATGATAAAAGTTATGGCACACAACACAAAAAGTAACGATAAAAAATATATAAATTAAATGTCAGTTTTTTTTATCAGGCTATATATACCTTCAGTTTTCCTGTGACCTACACTAGCTCTTTCTCTTCTTTTAATCATTTCGGACTGGGTTAGATATGAAATATTACGCTTTTTAGCGATAATTTTGTTTCTAACATGACAGAGGGTGACTCCACCTACCACCGAAAAATAAGCGAAAACAGCGCATTGCTTTTTTTTTTAAAAAAAAAAGACGATACAAAATTTTGCTTCGAACGTAAGATATGCAACGTAACAGCTAGGTACTGAAATCACTAGAATATACTAATTCGTTGTTAATTTCTGAATTTAGGAAATATTGCGGTTCTAATGAAACTGATAGCTCGTATAGTAAAAGCAAAATATCAGCACATTTTACTTGTAGGTCGTACAAGTAAAATGTGCGTTTGTGTTTGGGTGTGGATAACTAATTAAAAGATGTGACTATAAAACTGATCTTGATTATGATGATACAATAAAACTGTAAGTAGTTTGAGTCTATCAACTCGGCTAAAAGTATATCACTTTCGAAGATTTGAAGCAGGTAAAAACAAAAACAATAAAAAAACAGCAGAAGCGGAGCAGCAGGACACATCATTCGAGATACTGTTAAAACCATAGCATCAAAACTACTACATGAGAGCAAATACTGACTGACAAGATATTTTGATGATACATTTCATTTCGTATTTAATAAGAAATTTCTAATAGCCTAATTGAAACTCTCTAAGGTGTTCAAACTTAAAACCTTACCCGTCCCACACAAATATTTCAGATCGGGGATCGGTAACTTGCGGCTCGAGAGCCACATGCAGCTCTTTTGATGTGATGCTCTTTAGTTCCATACGCAAATATTATTTATTTCATAAAAAACATTTAAAAACCGTTCTAAATCGATTAACGAGGATTAAGCATAATTTCTTTCTCTAGATATTTTTATATATATTTTTCTTATGAATAAATGGATTTTTTTAATCAAAAAACATTATGCCAGTACTATTAACTATGGGCAAAAAAATGTGGCTCTTTAAAATCTTTGAAATCTTGTAAATTATAATTTTTGACTCTTCCGACTCAAAAGGTTGCCGACATCTGGTCGACATAGATAATGTTTAACATATTCTTACTCTTATTATGACACCACTTTGACTTTATGTCTGGATTTTTACGTAATCTATAGAGTTTTTAAGTCATATCAGCATATCAGCTTTAGAAGTTAATAGTGAGAAAGAAAATATTTTTGTTTTCAAAATATCAGTGCTACCCTTCCGCAACGAGAAGAGTGTCAGCGGAAAATAATTATTTACATTATATTGGAGAGACCTGTTGCGCTCCGTAGCGATAAAGAAGGTGTCTGCGCTCTTCAAAACAAAGTCTTATTCCTACTCCAAGAGAACATGAGCGAGAGTGTTTTTGTCGCTATCTTAACTGATAAAAAAAGACAAGAACTGAATAAGTAACATCATCACCATATCAGTTTAGTTTCACTAGACCTCCTCTACACACTCCTAAACTAGCAAGTTCACCCCGATTGTTAAATATATCACCTATGGCATCTACTCTTGTATGATATAATACATTTTATTTAATACAAATATTTAAAAACTAAGAGTATTCGATAAATTAGATACATTTGGAATCACTTTCAGTTTTTCACACCAGTTCATAACATTTGGCATGTTACTTTCGTCACCGCTTTTGAGTCAACCAATCTTGCTTAATCATGTCAGCCCCCTTTTCTCCAATCATAATTACTGCGGCATTTGTATTGCCGCTTACTATAGTTGGCATAACACTAGCGTCTATCACTCGGAGCCCGTCAATACCATACACTCGTAGTCGGGGATCTACTACAGCTTTCTTATCCCAAGAAGGCCCCATTTTCGTTGTACCGGATTGATGGTATATAGTCATTGATATAGTCCTCACTTGACATTCAATGTACTCATCAGACATAAATTTAAATTGCTTACAGTTAGGTAAAGGTTTCATGTAAAGTCGCGAACCGAATTGCTTGAAAGGTGACGCGTTTGCTACTTGCAGAGCGATTTTTATTCCTTCCACTAAACGATTCACATCCAATCTATCTTCATGATATCTCGGATTCATTATCGGGTAGTCGAAGGGATTAGAACTCTTTAGCCTTACGTACCCTCTTGTATTTGGCCTCAACAAAAGTGGCATTATTGTCCATGCATCTTTATTTGCAATCGGTTTATATACAGTATCATATAACTCATCTGTAAGACCTAAAATCTTTCTTACAATTTGTCCGTTATCTGACGAGAACGACGCTGGTGCCATGTGAAACTGTATGTCGGGCCAAAGGCCAGAACTGTTCGCGTATTTTGTGTTTACAAAGGCAATGCCCTCTAATCCTCCCAAGGTTGTCATTGGCCCTCTTTCATTAATAACGTAGTTCATCGTAACTGGGAAGGCTTGAAAACGATTCTGCACAATCGCAACTGGTTTATCGACTAGAAATGTTAAGCCTCCCACACCAACGTGATCTTGCAAATTTTCACCAACAGGTAAATCTTTTAAGACTTTGATTCCAACATCCCTTAGGTGGTCTTTAGGACCTATTCCAGATAGCATGAGTAATTGTGGACTGTTTATAGCTCCTGCAGATAAAATTACTTCTTTTTTCGCAAAAACCATTCTCTTCTTACCGTGTTTTACAAATTCAACGCCGTAAGCTTTCATAGTAATAGGATTGATTAAGATTTTTGTAACTTGAGAATTCAGCGAGACATCTAGATTTCGTCTCGTTCGAACTGGCCTTAAAAATGCTTTTGCTGTACTGCATCTAGAACCACGTCTTATTGTGCCTTGTGCGATCATGAATCCAGTCTGCACAGCACCATTGATATCTCTATTCTCGTACCCTATTTCAACTCCTGCTTCTACAAATGCAGCCACTAATGGCGTTCTCCATGGTGCTTCTTGTACTGTAAGGTAACCACCTTTTCCATGATACTGGCTTTTAGACAAATAGGGATTTCTATTATCTTCTGATTTAATGAAATATTTAAGAACATCTCGATAGCCCCATCCAGGATTGCCGAATGATTCCCACTGGTCGAAATCGAATCGGTTACCGCGCACGTATATCATGTAGTTTAGTACACTGGAACCACCGAGCACCTGAAATGTAAATTAAATACTATTATTAAAACTATCCACCACCTCACCACCTCAGCCTATGAACGTCCACTGCTGGACATAGGCCTCCCCCATTGATCGCATCATTGAGGGGAAATATGCCATAATCGCTACGCTTGGCAGGCGAGTTGGCGATCGCAGTCCCCCGGTGGTCTTTACGTCCAGACTCAAGACAAACAGACATGCACACAAATGTTTGTCCTGTGTGGAAATCGAACACATGACCTGCGGCGTGAAAGGCAAGTGTCTCACCACTGCACTAACCGGTTTGTCATTAAAGTTAATAAATTAATAAAATAAATTAATATTAAAACTATACTATCCAAAAATCATTTGATTCAGATCATTCACACCCATGTCATGACGTGCGAGCACAAAGCCCGCTAGTGGAAAATATTAATTAATAAATTGATACATAAATAAAAAATTGTCTTCGATTTCGAGTTACTATTTCATTAAAACAAATTAAATTAAATCATTCTAGATCTGTTCCTTCCGAATACTTTTGTACCAGTGCTTGAAATTTAACAGTACAGTTACAGGCGGTACACTTTCAAAAACTGTAACCACCTTAAATGTACTTAATAATAAATATTAATGCATTTTATTTTAATAGTTGCATTTGACTTATCGTGTAAATGTCGTGTGGTCGCAATTTTAAACTTGTGCACTGTCACGGTATTCTGCGAGGTCTTCGTATTTTAAGATATCAAAAATACCATCTATCCAATCTTTTTACTTAGATTGATTAGACTTACTATAAATGGGATTGCAAGCAATTAATTGCAAGGATAAATATCAAGGTACCTTTCCTCGGGGCCAACTGCATCGATGATTCTTGAAGCCGAGGCACGCGTATGGTGTGGGCTCCGTTTTGTACTGCCAGTCGAGCTTCGTTAGCTGCAGGTAGCCCGCTAACGAAGGGACGTCGGTGATCTCGTTCTCGTCTGGACCTGAAAATTATAAATAGCCCTGGTTATTGTTTGTCAGAGAAAAGTCGTGGATTGGATAGTACTCACTCGTTTTCAATTCTTATTTTACCCTTAAATTCATCGCCACAAATCTAGCCATATTTGAGTCTTAGTTGAGATACGTGCCTGCCCAAAAAAAGCTTCAAAGACCTTTCTGCTTCATCTTATTTCGGTTTACCAAATACATTAAGGCTCTGAAAATAGCTCTATCTGGAGTCTAAGTTAATTGTAAAGAAGAGGAAAGGCCACAATAAAAGTAAACATCGATCCAGTAATCGCATTGCTTTTGTAAATTTACTATTCCTTCCAATTATAACACATTATAACAACTTGAACAGTGTATCAGTGGACGTTCTGAGCAAAAATTAATGTATAATAATATTAAAAAATAAATCAATATTTCTTTTCAATTCTAACTCCATTGTTAACATTTACAATGGTATGGAGTATGTGCAAAAGCGATTCATGTCGAATTACATTTGTTTATAAATATAAAATTTTTCATACTCTCCATAAAGCCAAAGATAAGCGGAATAAAATTAACTGTATTAAAATAGTATCGCATTACTAATGTAATACTAACAGTACTATTGCCACAGCAAGAGTAAAAATAAATTTTTGTTTCTACTTATTTTTGTAGATGATAGGCAATACTTGATTCAATTCAAAAGGTCACTCACCGGTCTCTAACAATAGAAGATTCCAGTCCTTCACTTCAGTTAGTCGGTTCGCTACCACAGCTCCGGCTGATCCCCCGCCAACCACGATGAAATCGTACTCTCTCCTTGGTTCCTTGTCCAGTACTTTAGCTTCAGGGTCATATGAACTGTAGTTGTGATACGTGAGTGCTCCGAGGAGTAGTGGTATCACCCACAGTCCAGTAACGCTGATTGTCTTCAGCGCTGTTGAAGCTAACAACACATGCAGACCCATTTTTTCTTATCTAGTAGTTGGGTTGTTAGAAACCAAATATCTCAAACAAGTAATTTGAACGTCACTGATTGGTTGTTTCAGTTTTGCGACAAATAGGAAATGAATTTTGGCTTTGGTTTGTGTTACGAGACTAGATCTATCTGTTATTGGATCATTTGCTTTTCTCTGTCCGGGGGTTTAGTTCTGGGCATTGCTTTCTTATCGCTTTCAGATGGTGGGCCATGCGATAGCATGTTAGTCCGCATCGCAATCGTTACAGGTCGTTGTACCAAGCTGTTGCGTCTGAAAATATGAGAATATCGATATTAGTACACCGTATTAATTCCAATTTAACAGTACTATTAAAATATAAAATGAAATTCGTTGTGGAATCTGTTAGAACTCTTTCCATTAAATTTATTTGGAAGTTGTTGGAAAAGATTTGTCGGTTGGACTTAGATGGCAATTATCTTGCCAGTTATTGCGTAATTACTGTAGTCACGACTACTTTTATCATTTTACTTATTTATACAATAATTTTAATATAACTGCTGTGTTGTTTTTAATGATTGTCATCTAAAATATTTATCTAATTTACATAATATTGTTTATTTTGAATAATTAAATAGCAATGTAGAAAATAAGACGCAATTTAGAATTCATATAGAAATGTAATAGATTAAAGAAAAATATAATATTACGTTTTTTTGACTGCCGCGCTGCATTTTATTTCAAATATATTCATTAATAATCTTAATAATTATAAGTCTATGTCATCGTGTATTTTTTAAATGCATTTAATTTAATTTTATAATTTTTTTTATTTGATAATGATATTCTACCTAAGTCATGTGACGAAAAAAATTGGTGGTGCATTTGGTCAGCAAAAGATCTGCAACTTCGCACAGATTGGAATAACCATTGAACCCGAGTCTAGTTCCCAAGGAGGATTGGCGTCAGGCAGGCGGCCGGCCGTAAAACTGTAGCCAAAACAAGTAACAGTATGAACTGCAGTAGAGTCCAGGATATATGGAAGAGTAGTACATATTATACACCAGGCTGGTCGGCACAGTATGTACTACTCTTCCATATGTCCTTGACTCTACTGTAGTCCATATTGTAATTGGTTCTGGCTATTGTTTTTACTCTACCACTCTTACAATCTCACTTTTACCCAGGTTTTTGAGGTCAGAGGAAGATGGCAAAAATTAAAATAAATATTTGGTTTATTTTCTATTTCTATAAATTTTCTTTTAGTATTTTTAATATCTGTCAATCCTGTTCCAGGTAATGCAAATTTTAAATCAGTTTAACTCTAAGTTTCGCGTGATTTCGGCGGAGGGAGCGATTGTAGGTATGTAGGTAATTTTATAATTTTTAAGTAAAGTTTTAATTATTAAAACCTTATAAGTACATCAATTATCAAGTTTATTTTAAGTTACAGTACAAGTTTATTTTACAAACAATGGCCTTAGTACTTATTATTAATAAATAGACTTTATTGTTATTACAGCAATTAAGTAACACGAAGTGAAAGAGATAGTCTTGAGGCGTACTGTCTAAACATCTTTGCGTAAGAGACAGGTATTATTTTCCACTAGCACGGAAGATGTGATCTAATTCCTAGACATTATGAAAGTGAACGCAGACCGCTATCAGTGACAATATATATTGTTTAAAAATTGTCAACTTGTTAGCTGATAAGGAAGTGTCCTTAGCAACGTTCAAGCTATCCGGCGAATTTATTACTTGGCTAACTATCTATATTCAGCTTACGCAATAGGAAATAAATGATGAAATGAACTTATCTAAAATTTAACTATAAGAAACGATTGAGGAATTTAATTCAGACTAAGTCGAGTCTGTCTGTAATTTTAGTTTTTTGTTTTGTAAAATTTTGTGATAAATGTTCATTTTATGATTCATTGATATTCAATTTTACAATTTTTTTTTAACTTTGTCTTTCTTTGTCGTTATAATTTGAGAATGGCTTGGCCGATATAAATTAAAATTGTTGTACAGCAAGAACACGTAATTACGCAAATGATAAATCATATGTAATATAGGTAAGCCTAATGATAACATCACTTTTGTATTTTCCTTATAGCCATCTTTTGAACGTGTGCGAAGTCGCGGGAAACATCTAGTTGATATATAAATAAGTATATTTGTACGACTATTTTATTTTCCAATTAAAACATCTTCAAT
>DWLR01003697.1:0-13131 GCA_018246295.1 Papilio alexanor hazarajatica
TTGAAAGCCTCACAGATATCTGTACCATTTACAATATTGGCTGAATTAACGATTAGTTTATGGGGAATACAGTTATCGTGTTCATAATATAAAACCCAGTCCCCTTTTTCTGTCGATCAATTCTCATAGAGTTTTCACTATTAGACGGTGACTCAGATAGAAGGATTAATTGTTGAAAAAGCTATAAACCGTTAGATGGTAGACTTCGCTAATCATAGTAACATATACGGTAAAAATTGCACCATATTCAACCATATAATAATATTATATTGTTAATTAACATGATTTACTGAAAAGAAAATCCCCTTGTTATAACAATTTACGACTTATATCGCCCACGGAACTATAAAGCCGTGATCACACTATAAGTGGATAGACGAGATGAGTCACTAAGCCAACACGCGAGCGACGCACGTGCGCGTTCAAATCTTGATTATCTGTGACAGATGTGGTTTTTTTTCTCTAACTGTAATAAGACACTTTTTAATCTGTAATAGGAACTGATTTCTAAACCTCTAATGATGTGTCAGTCAAGCGTATAACTCAAAATACACTCAAAACACCTCAGTGTGTATACAAGGAGAATAAAATCGAATCCTTAAAAACTATAAAGATAACTGACATCAATTGAACTCGAAGTGACGGTGATAATAATTGCTACTAAAAGATGTAGTTAATGTATTTCTTAACTCTGCACCTAATAACTTCTAGGAGGAACCAAAATTGGTCTCCACACTTTTAATTGTCTAATTATTGACTAGATTAATTTACTGCAGGGACATGATAAGTCCCGACAGTCTAAACATTTGTTTTATAAAATTTTTTTTTTTGTGTGTTGTTCGACTTCAAAATAGGAGGAGGTTCTCAATTAGCTTGTGTGTTTTTTGTTTGTAACCTCAGCATTTCGTCAATTACTTCAATTTCGTTTTTGTAAGAAAAGGGACATTCGCCAGTGGTTCCATTTTATTTTAAATGTCTTGAACCTTGGGTTCCGAAGATGTACTGAAAATTGACATATTGGTAGATTTAAGACAAGCCGTTTGTATTTAATTGACTTAGAATGAAACGTACCGTGGCTATAGATGACTAATAAATTTATATAAATTTGTAGTCGGTTGGTTTTTTGATAAATTACGTTAATATACTATTTTCCTACTATTACAACTCATCTACTGAAATATTCATATTCATCAATACAAATTACACAAATCTGAATGTTATGATCAAAATAGTCTCAATATTAGAATGGTCTAATATACCGTTATTAAGATTCCATGTTTCTCACGCGACATTCCTGCAAATTTTTAATATTATGCCACTAATCCGACTCCGAGAGACCATATACTTGAGTATTAATTATAACTAGTAACACCTTGCAAGGATCAAGTCTATTCAATACTGAAAATAGTATTTATGCAATAAGCGTATGCGATGATCCTCTGTTAAGATTAGTTTTACTTGCCACCAGTTTTGTCATCGGTGATAGTATTATGGAACAAACCTTATAGCCAATAGCCAAGCAAACCGAATTCTGTTGGCATTATTACCTTAAAGCCGCGTAGAAGACAAAAGAGCAAAGGGTAATCTATACAAATTGACAGCTACAAAGACGTATTCGATAAAACGAAACCCGATACCAAAGAACCAAAGCAGAGTCGATTAATTACCGTTAGATAAACATTTTGTCGGTACTAATTTACGAGCCGTGTAATTACTTTACCATATTTGAATCGATTAAGGCGGAGCTTAAGTGCACAGATCATAAGTTTTAAGACATAAAATATTCGGTATTGGAATACTTTTTGCATTTACTTAAATTGAAACATCTAATATTGAAATTGAGATTTTTAGAATTTCACATTACTCAAAATACACACTTAATAGACTGCAGTAAAGCCGATACGAATCAAAACCTAAACTTTGTAAGCACACATCATTTATTATGGAAGGAGATGGTCTCTACACTGTTTTATATTTTCAACAGAAATATTGTAATTTTGTGAACATTGTGCGATAAAGGGAAGTGAAATTGTAAAATATGGATAGCTTTTATAATTTACGAATTTAAGTGTAAAAGGTGAAATGTGCACTGTTTTCACAAAGTTTAGGCCTTAATTTGATACAGTGTAGTAATAAATACCTCTAGTATTTATTTATGTTATGTTTCTTCGATTCTCCTGATGAGTTAAGTATTATGAGATTATGGTACTTGTTTAATCAAGAATCATCACTACAACAGCTGCTTCTGGTTTTAACATTGTACAACTTGATCAATTCGACATCTCGCGCACTTTGCGGCACTGGTGGTCACGCGGGAACTGAGATGTTTGACATCCCGATGTCAAAGTCGCTCATGAAGTATCCTTTTTATTTATTAATTTACATCGGAACAAAAACAATAATTAAAAAAGAAGAGTAGTTCAGGATCAACTTTGAAATCGGAACGTCAACGCCGCAGTTCCCCCGTGACCATGAGTGCCGCAAAGTGCTCGAAAGGACAGGAATCCTAAAAAGTAATCCAATTTCTGACTTACTGTAGTTAGATACTTGTGGCTTTTTAGTACCGAAAAAGCCACAAGTATCTAATAAACATCTATGTATATGACAATTCAAAAAAGAGTATGAGGAAATAGCACAGATTAAGTTAATAAAGTAATTATAAATTGTAATACATCGCCTTAACAAATATTTGTTTAAATGTACAATTAACCTTAATTATAAAATGATTTACGTAATGTGAGCGTTTCAAGTATTGATTGGCTGCAAGACGTGATCAAATGTTAAACATGGCGAATATTGAAAACAATCATTTATTAACATGTCAAAATGCTCAGTTAAAAATAATTCAACTTTACTAATAATACGATTGATTGGTATGAATCATCGTTTTTGCTGTCGCTGCAAAATTCGGACTCGAAATTTATGAATAAATTTATTTGTGAAAATTATAATTTTTATTTGTATATTATTATAGTATAAAGTGCTAAATGACAGATATGACTTATTTAGATTTAATACTTTGAATATTAATTTATTGGGCGAAAGAAACTACATAACTCCTTTGTAGATAATTTGAAACTAAATTCAAGAAGAAGAATTGCAGATCTAAAGTGGCAATGGGCACAGAAAAAGGCACAGAACTGCCCTGCTCGTAGAACGGATGGCCGATGGGGCCGAAAGGTCCTGGAATGGCGGCCACGCACAGGTCGACGCAGCGTGAGCAGGCCTCCTACCAGATGGACCGACGATCTGGTCAAAATTGCAGGAGTGCACTGGATGAGGGTGGCGGACGACAGATCTTTGTGGCGATCAATAGGGGAGGCCTACGTCCAGCAGTGGGCAACCATAGGCTGAGATTATGATGATGATGATGAAATAAATCCTAATTAACTCCTTTGCAACTTGCAATACTCGCTTAGATTATACACGCAATTTCACATTATGAAAAAAGTTTAAATTAAAAAAAAAAACATTTTTAATGTGGATAAATTAAAAAAAAATCGGAGTGGAATTATACAGTATATTATATTTTACTCTAATCTATTTACATATCTATCTGTATTCCAAAATTGCGTCATATTTTTTACATGGTTAATATTCCATTTCGAATGTGTTTTCTTTTATCTCATTATTCTTAGTGGCCAGTTCGACCTCTTCGGTAGTATTCATACTCCTCGGCTACCAAAGAGGTCGAATACATCTATTTCGATTAACACATAAGGCACGTACCAATGTTACTGCTTATAATATTTAGTCTCGGGGATGTAAAAATAACGAGCGTACCCGTATTTAAAATTATTAAATATTTTAAAGTCGGTAAAATTTTACGTCGAAGTATTCGCGTTAGATTGATAAATGCATAAAAGCATTGCATTGCAAGAGTGAGTATTACCTTTTTGATTATTTAATTCAAGTGAATTATATATTAGTTGTAACAACGCATATTTATTGCTTACCTATATCTTACAACGTCTAGGTGGCTTTTAACAACCTTTATCACAAAATAAACTTCATAATCGGACATATCTGTTCTTTGCATTCCCTTTAGTACATTCATTATTATACAATTATCATAAGTTATTTAGACTACGATATGTGGGAAGACGAAACTATTTGAGTTTGCATTTTAGACTCTATCATACCTCATAGTCAGGCTTAAATTGCTTTGATGTTTATTATCAGATACAATTCGCGAAAATCTATGGTTAGAAAATCTTTATGTCTATTATTTGTGATGCAATAATCTTTTATGCATTTTTACACATTTTTATTAAAGAGTCGAGAGATCTGTTAACGTTTTTTTTTCAACAAAAACAAAGCCGACATCAAATTTTTAAAATACTTCCCTTTTTAGGGATAAGATTTAGAAAGAAAACTTCATTATCGGTTGCTATGGTAATGTCGACATTTTTTTTTTTTAAATATTTATGAGACTTCACATTTTTAATTTTAAATTAATATGTGCGGAATAAAATAACAAAAGAAAAAATTAGCTTGAAAAATAAAAAACAAGCGCGTGTGAAGCCGCGGGCAACACCTAGTTTTATTTATAGTCATTTATAGTCACACTACGTCTCATTACAGTCACATTAAATCCAAATAGGGCTTGTCGTAAGTCTACCACTATGTAAATTTTCGGTAAATCTTCGGAACCCAAATTCCAATGACGTTCAAAATTAAATAGGACCCACTTGCGAATGTCCACTTTCCAAGAAAAGAAAAATTAATAATTGGAGTTCAAAAATAAACAACCGAATTAAGATTAGTATTAAAATACTACAAATACTAGATTCAATTATAGAATGAATTCAATATTGTTTTCATATTTTTTTAAAGGTATTATAGTATTTACCACTGTTTCCACTTCGTTAAAAAATTACTCCTTTTTCGAAGCACCTCGTGGCGCATCCTTAAATTTTGTTATTGATACAAATTAACTGTTAATTTATATTATATTTTACACCTTATTATTTTTTTCTGCCATTTTTAGCCCACAAATCTTATGTAATGTCGCTTAAATCTTCTATGTAAATAACAGTGTATATGATAGGAAATGTGCTAAAGGTATTTTTATTCTCGCATACAAATCGCATGGCAAATATTCCCATTTAGTTAGCTGAGATAGGTTATTTAACAAATTGACTACGTCACAGATGGTCGAGTCTATGGCCAGTTGAATTGCAGATCCCAATCCACCTCCATTGTCTTTTATCGCGCAATAAAGAGTAAGCAGTATTCATTACACATGATTTAATGCATCTTACTATCTGAATATCTTTGAAAAGTTAAAAGTAGAAAAGGTTATTCAACATCGTTTTTTTTTATTTTATTGTCATACAATAAGTTTCTAAAAAAGATGTGTTATTCATCTATCTAACTTACTGTCCCTCAAAGTATTAAGACATTTTCAGACTTCTCACGCCCTTAAAATATATTTAAGAATTTCAAAATACTCTTAAATTTAACAGTAGAATAAATAGTAAATTAGCTTATACATTTGTTAAAATAATGTAAAGATAGAAAGCTCTCATATAATCATGTACTGTAGTTCTATGCCTAGAAATAAACAACAAATTTTAATGTTAGTGTCTAACTCAATGATAAGAGAAAAATGTATATTGTAGTGATCGAAGAGGACGGATTGATGGACGGAAAAAAGACGCACCATAATCATCAGACAAAACGAAAAACCATAAATACATATTATCCTAGCAGACCCAGCCACGCGTTGCTGTCTCTGAGTGATTTAGGAAGGGTTTAAAAGACAAAATTTAACACAAATTAGCATAATATTGTACTATAATTTTGTTGTTCTTATATTTTACTGCATTATGTTACTGTAAATTAGTAGTTAAATAGATATCCAAAATAATATACAACACATGGAAATAGAATCAAAAATAATCCAGTAAAAGCGATGTCACGTAATCAAAAAAATCACATGCACCACGTGTAGTTGAAAAAGAAATTTCGAATTCAACGGTGGTGCCATCTATCAGGAGTCTATGATAAGCGGTCCGATAGTTTTCTGTAAAAAAATCTAATGTGAGGCGCCATCTGTTCGAGATTTACGAAACTTACGATTAATAACAACAATCAACCTTGATATTCAGTTTATTGTTATTTATAAATTATTGAGGCCATCAATCGAAATAAAAACTATCCTATCTCTCAAGTTGGCCCGAATTACATATAGATGCCAACTTCCATCAAAATCGGTTGAGTTGGTGAGGAGTTCACGGGGAACATACATTGCGACACTGGATTTTTATATATTAAGATTGTCAGCCATAGATTTTATCTTATTGTGTTACCTCATTTCATTTTATTCTTTAATTTTTCTAATGTCTTTTGTAGTTTTAATGTAGGTGCGAGAGGCACCTTTAGGGCGAAAACGGCGTAACTCAAAAAAACAACTTTCCGGGAAACATCAAAACAAGCTTTAAAATATTGAATACTCCGCAGGTGTTTTGTCTTTTACTTCGTGATTATTTAAATAAAGAATTAAGAGCTAATAATAAGCGATCACCGACGCCCATGAACAACACCGGAGGAACACATGCGTTACCGACCTTTAAACTACTTCAGGGTGGTCTATTATATAGATATGTTTAATATTAATTATTAATTTAATTTACTACTTTAGTATCAATTTAATTACGCATAGTATAGTATATGTGTATACATTTTTCTCTCGTATTTCATAAAATGTATGTTAATACTTCAACAAATGTTAACGTTTATAATTATACGAACGTTATACGTAATTAAATAACAGCGCTATTTATTTAACAGTTTGTTGTAACGAGCTTCGATTAATTAAATTATAATTAAAATAAAATTAAACAATATGTGGTTACGAAACTCGATGATACGCATAGCTGTAATGTTGGTATCGTATAAACATAACTCTTACGCCCGTAACCCAGAGGGGTAGGTAGAGATTATGGATTTCCACTTGGCGCGATCCTGGCACACCTCTCTTCCTTATTCTACATACATCTACGCACACATGCTCTTTGGTCTTGGGCACTTTACCGTAGTAAAAGACATATTAATTACTCACTATTAAAAGTAATTAAAAATGTAGCATTTAAGTCAATTTATTTTACTTTATTGCTTTCTCTAATAATGGAAATTTTAAATTACTGCGTCTTACGAAATTTTCGTTCTTTTTAGACAGAAATTAAAAATTTATATGTATTCAAATTTGATCGATTAGGTTAGCATTTAATTAGATTCCTGTCATTTTTTTAAGCATGAATCTAATCTCTGGACAATATATAACGTTTTAATAAATAGCAACAAAAACATTGTACTATCGAATACATAGTTATAATTATAATTAAGACCGGGGTTTGAAACAAACAGAAAACATAAAGTCAGTTTTGTTAAAAGACATCACTAGTGTTTTAAAATAAACAGGAACATTTATGTTACGGAGTTGAAATGTCCATTTATTAATATTAAGACCCCTTGCGGCTTTTAATGAAATTAAATTTCGAGGTCAAAAGGTGAAACGCGGTCGTATAACCTTCATATTATGTTTAGAGAGGTACTATTTCTAATCTTTATTTACGTAATGGATATGCTATATCGTAAATTAATAAGAATAAAAATATATTTTATATGCAATTCAGGAAAGTAAACTTGCGACTTTAATTATTTATCATGTATAATGACGTTAAATTCTCTCTCCTGTACCAAATGTTAACGGATTGACAACGTTTGAGCAGCTTGCGTTTGAGAATTTTGGGCTCCTCATTATTTGTTCATAGTAAAAGAATTTCATGCATCGCATTATGACTTATTATTTGTAAGCCATTCGTTACACTAACTATATGACGCTACGCTTTGCGAATCCCAAATAGAATCTTGGATTTAGTGAAGAATTAAAACATTTCTTGAGTTTGATTTTTAGGCAATGCAGTATTAATGTATTAAAAGTTAATAAACATTATACGTTACATATTAACTTACAACAACATTTTTTATTGCTAGACAAATATTTGATTTGTGTCAGTCTTTACAAATATGAAATATTAAAAGTCACAGACGGTTAGAGTCTTGTAAAGATTCTATACATCTAGACAACTATTTAGGTATTGTTGTGGTTATTTCGAACACAGAGTAATGTCACATTTAGAAAGTGGAGCGGGAAGCTAAAGAGGTTAACAGCTCTGTAAAATAGAACTGTGGAAAACTAATTTTAAATGGCAACTAGGAAGTGATTTTGGGAACATTTAGACTAGAACATACAGGAAAAGGATTGGAAAACATTCGAATAGAAGATATAAATATTTAAAAATAATCGTGTTTTTATGAAGTGAATGTAATTTACTACACTTTCGTCCAAAGTATCTCCGGATGCGTTAGAACATCTCAAATCTAGGTATGTAATAATAAAATGTTTTGGTATGTTTAATTTTATCATTTGGTAGAGTCCGCAACAATAACATATGTTGCACTAATGGCTGCTCGACCGGTAAAATACCGCGATCTCACAGAAGACAAGCGTGAAGTAGAAGTTTTCTGCGTTTCGACTGAGGTGTGAGGTTCCGGAGGTCTTATTTGAGTAATTTTCCCCTCCTCTTTCTATTAAAGCAAGGCAACGTATCTGCAACTCGCAAATGCTTGTTGCAGATGTCTATGGGAAGCGGCCACTTAGGTGACCGCTTGCTCGCTTGCCATAAATTAATGGACTAAATTAAGAGTAGGGGATGGTTGGTGAAACAGGTTTCCGGAATAATGATTTTGAAATAAAGACGACCATGGTTATATTATACACTTTCGTTCAAGGAAATAATGAGACTAGGAGTATTCAAGGCGATGTTCGAAGAAGTTTGAGAACCGCTGGCAAATTTATTCAGATCACGCTCTATTCATCAAAATTTCTGACATAATATTTAAACCTATTGTGTTTTATTTTATGCGTGCACAAAAAGTTTTTGCAAATTAAATTTATTTTAAATGTCTCAAGTGACATGAATTTCAAATGGTCATCAAAAATTATTGCCATAATAAAAATGGCATCATATCATATTCCAACGTGCATAGAAGTTTTATTACTTTATTTTTACATTTAGTAAGATTTAATAATTGTTGCTGATATACAAATATGTACACATACGTATGTATATGTCAAAGTTTATGAGTCCGGCTACCAATATTTTAAAACTAGCAATAGCAGATGTTGCATATACATATATCACCGAACGATTCTTAACTTCGTCAGTTTATAATCTTTCAGCTAATTGTGTATTGTGAGCCAAAGTTCTGTATTTTTTTAGAAGACTGAATTTGAAACGTAAAATTTCGAATTTTAAATTATATAGATACACAGTTACAACAAAATGTAAGAACATAAAAGCGTCTATGTAATGTTGGTAGAAAATCATAAATTTATACAAACATCATATATACCGAACATATTGTATGTTTATTTTTAAATAATTAAATTTTACGACATTGTGTCGCGTAATAATTTAAACTAAAAATATTATTGGGCTTAGGTAAATTACATTTGTAACACAAATCGTGATAAATATATTATATTGACTTCAAACAGATTCAATTGCAATATCACGACTTATTTTAAAACATTTCGTTAGCACGTTTTTATTAAAACTAGCTGTTCCCCGAGGGTTTACTCGCCACGCTGTTTTTTGCTCCTAAAGATTGCAGCATAATGTTAAACAGCCTAATATTTTGAATTGATCGCTGTCAAATGCAAGAAGAATTATTCAAATCCAAACAGTAGTTTCTAATATTAACGCTTTCAAACAAAGAAAAAATTCAGCTTTATTGTATTAGTATATTAGATACAGAATTTCACATATTGGTACAAAATATAAAATTGTATACTTTTTTTAATAAACACAAAAGCCGTAGTAAAATAAAGACGAATGAAAAACAATTTCCTTTCAATCTCTATTTTTTATTTACTTTCCTCTTTACTACGCCAAAACTGGCAATGTGTTGTTGCAAAATTAAAAATAAACTTCAACTTTATCATTCTCCATTGTTACAGATACGAGCATGTTTCTGCACTTCCCGAATGTATGGACATAAGTAAAAAGTTTTAAAATGTGTTTAAAACGATAAAAATCGCGAACATATAATAACTAGGATGCGAAATCATGTTGCAATGCTTGCCCCTGTGGAGCGCAGTCCGCACTAACGGCCAGGGCTTCGGGGAGCAGACGCGACTGTTTTTTGTTCTTCTGCCGCTCTTCTTGCTTCTGTGTGTTCGGTAAGTTTCTTTTGCTTTTGATTTATTATCCAATTATTGTAACACGAGAGTATCTTACACTCTAATACTCAAATTGTCAATGTTTCCAATGACGAACTGCATTATATAACAATCGAGATTGAAATTTCAAGGACGCATCACGTTTAGGCACATTTTGTTACGTGAAGGAGAAGAAAGATATATAAACAGCAAAAGAAAGAGCGCTTTGCCTTGTAAGGACATCGGTGCAAATTTTAAATTGTTATATTTTAAGCTAATTAGAGATAATTAGAGAGAGAGACCTATCTGTTTGTATATATTACTTATCTGTTTAACATGTTTAAGATATTTCATTTTAATCAATTGTACAGAGATGAACGCGCAATTATTGTTTAGTTTATAATCAAGATATTATAATACACGAAATAAACTTAAAAAGGCTTAAAGAAAGAAATAGAAGATCCTAAATAATATGATAGAATACAAAAACATTTCTTTTTTTACCCTTTTAGCTAATCTTTATAAAATATTATTTCGGCCGAATTACTTAACACCTTTTTATCATTTAAAAAATAAACAAGAGTTAGGATAATCACTTCAATGGTCCCATTATACACATAAATGCACATAAAATTAGGCTACCAAATTCGAACTAAATTGATGCTAGCAAGTTACTGTTAATAACAAATTGAACTCCCGAAATACCGGGAGATTGAAGGCTGACGCAGGCTAAATAAACGACAAATTATCGAACCCATACATCATGTCTTATTATGGCATCGATGTGAGATCGACACAAAAAAAATATTTCGAAAAAGGATAAGTCAACAAAAGAAATACCAGTATAATAACACGCACCCTATAATTACGCACAATAAATCTGCAAAGTTGAGGCAAAACTGACGGACCAATTTTCAATACACACAAACAAAAAAGAAGGGACAGCGGATCAAATGCTTGTGAAGACGAAAACCTATCAAGTCGGACGAATCATGTATAGAAATAAACTTGTTTGCGTACTATTTATAAAACGGACAAAACGTAAACGTACGCGTTTGTATCTTATATGGAATTGGGAACGAGTGGCCCAATTATCCTCTTTTGAAGCTATAATGGGTGCTTGTTAAAATTGTGAATGTTATTCGATCGTATTACAAGGCATTTTATAATAGATCAATGCTTCGACGTACTCACCGGTTGGGGTTTTTATTCGTAGGTAGATTTCGCTTTTTAACAATTGAAATATGATGTGTATCTATTTAACATTAGATTTATGACTTCACAAAAATAATCATAGATGTCAAAATTACTAGCTTGGCTTGTCTGTGCCTATTAAATCTAAAGAATTTGTATTAATCAAAACATAGAAGTATAGTATAATAAGTGTAGTAATTTTTTTGGTAAAACTCAATCAATTTTGAAGATACAATTTCACTACAATCGAGTTAACGCAAAAAATTTACATCAAAATACTTCATGTTTTTATTGAAAAAGCGACCCAATCTTAAACATTAATGACCCCTACATAATTTCCCGACACAATCTGACGCGAAGTCTGGACCTACAATCACTGTCGAACCTTTCAACAGCAATGCTGAGGGATCGTGTGAAATCACCTGTAATCCATCACTGTAATCTAAACCTTAACCACACGAAATAAAATTTAGTTTAGTGTAAACACTTTTAATTTCTGACAGCCCATTATTTCCATTTCGAATGTAACGTCTCCGCCCCTCATCTGATGAGTCTTCAAATGCATTTTGTATCAACCGAAAGTTTGCTTTAAGTTTCGAATATTTTTGTTCGATAATCAAACGTTAACGAAAATCGAAGCGCAAACGCGGGATTACGGCTGTCACTCAAATATCCGTAGATAAAGAACAATTGCGTATGATCAACGGCCGTAGTTACGATCGATGCATTATGTGCTGTGACCTAACTTTCGTCCATTTTATTTTACAATACTGACGCAGCTGGACTGATGTGTTATCCATCTTATTTGCAGACAAAATCTGCAACAAGATGTTTTCTAGTAAATAAGGAATCAGATGTTAAACCTTTTTAACTTCCTAATTTCAAAGTACGGAAGGCAGATAACACTTTGACAATATTAATCATTTCACACAATCATTTTTCACAGTAGTATCAATTTTAACAGCGGTAGAGCCAGCAACAATAACATCTGTTGCACGACCGGTGTAATACCACAACAGGCGTGAAGTAGAGGTGTTCTGCGTTGTTCTGTTGAGGAGGCCTAATTTTAGTCCTTTTCCCCTTCCCACCCTTTTCTAATAAGGAACGAATGAGAAGGGAAAGGGGATGGATAGGAGAAGGAAATGTCAATTTTTCTGTTTACCCTCGTCTCTCCTCTGTCTATTGAAGGTAGACAATGCAACCAATGCAATGCCATAGGCATCTGCAACAAGCATTAGCGTGTTGCAGATGCTTCTGGCTAATGGTCAATCAGGTGGCCGTTTACTCGTTTGCCACCTTCTTGTACAAAAAACAAATCAAATCGTAGTATTTAGTTCTCGTAACTGAAACAACTTACTCGAGCTAAGAAATTAACTAACTCTATTTAAGTACTTTAAATATTATGCAACATTAAAGAATTCTAAAAGCATTTTTGGTTTAACCAAATATGTTCCTAGAACCAATTATAATAAATACGTCGGTAGACGGAACAAAGACCAAGGAAAAGAATTCTAATGACCCCGAGAAGCCTCTTTAAAATATTCGCCAATTTATGATCAAGGCCTAAGGCCTTCTAAGAATTCAGATCTAACAGAACTTCTTAAAAAAGATCATTGTTATTGTTTTATTAAATATAATCTTTTAAAGTTATTTAACAAAAACGAAACGGCATTACAATTTATATATATATATATATATATATATAT
>DWLR01003698.1:0-13131 GCA_018246295.1 Papilio alexanor hazarajatica
CCTGGGTTTAGAAAAAAGATGGACTAAATGTATTGATTTGTTAGGAGACTATGTAGAAAAATAAATTATTATTTTAAATTTAATTACCGTGTTTTATTTTCATTATCATTACTTTTGGATCACCCCTCGTAGCTTGCACGAATCGGTAGTAGTGATGTGCAACGCGAGCGCGCAGGGAATGGGGGCGGTGCTATCGGCGGCGCGACCGGACGGCGAGCGCTAGAGATGGGATATACTAGGTAAATCGGGTACTTAGTATTTAGAGTATGAGTATTTGTAAATATGCGTTCCAAATACTAGTTCCTAGAAGTATTTAGGAATATCGATTTGGTTTGCAGCGGACGAGCAAAACAAAACACTCAATAACTGTAATATATATATATATATATATATATATACATCAATTATATAACCAATTTAAAAATTACACTTAATAATTCAGGTATATACGACTACTTACACAATTCAAACATTATCCACGCTCAGTTTTCAATTATTTGCCTACATTAAATTCAAAACCTTGATACACACAAAAACAAGAAACGTTGTCTTATCTTTTAACGTTTACGGTCGATTTTAGGTCGAGCATCTATGCACGCACCATGCGGTTGTTGAATCACATTATCACTTTTTATTATTAAACGTCAATTTTTTTTTAAATGGCTGATTTTAATTATTGAGCCGATTTTTGTTCGGTACTAGCATCCATCTCACTCGCACATAAATATATCAGTCTCACTCAACTCTTGCTCGACTACAAGTTGAATATGATTCGATCGAATAGATCTTATTGTCTGACAAAGAAAGTCGGTTTTCCATTCACATACTTGTCCGTCGAACGATATGAAAGCGTGAAAAACACAAATTCTACAAAACCACAAACACATATAAAACTATTTTTTTAATGGACGATCTTAATTCCTAACCGTAATAAAATAAGGAAAAACATATGTTTTACAAATTACATACATTAATACAAATTTTACAAAAGCAAAACAAATACATTTTTTTTTAAGTTTACGATTAAATTTAAATTTCTTACCGTAATATAGAAATAAAATCAGTTTTCGATTCGCACTCTTCTTCGTAAAACTACTCTTATCGCATACAACGAGTCTTCGAATATGAAAACGCAACGCGTAATGCTCCTTCTTAGAGTATGAAATACTTATAAGTCCGAAATACTTTGAGAGTGCAAAATACGTATAACTTATGAAATACTTTAAGAGTAAAAAATACGTATAATGTATGAAATACTTCAAGAGTACAAAATACGTATAACGCACGGAATATTGTAAGAGCACAAAATACATAAAACGTATGAAATACTTGTAAAGTATTATGTACTTCTAAATACTCGATACTCGTTCGTTTGGTGATTATTCCGTCTTACGCATACAACGGATCTTTTGTAATATGAAATTCCAATATTACATATTTCTACCATATAAAATTCTTATGTGTTATTACATACTTACAAACTGTAAAAGACTTATATAATACTTAGAAGTATTGAGTGAAACTTAGTATCAAAATCTGTTAAAGTATATACGTCCCACCTCTAACGAGTGTACGACCTCTAGCGACACCATATGCTAAGCGTCACGCGCGCTTACCCACGCCGAGAAATAGTATAGTCAGATACAACGGGAAGCCTGGCATTCCGAATATGGCAGCTAGTCTTCTACAAAGACGGACGGTTTGTCTTGGTGTGATTTCGATACGGTATACGTATCATCGAATCCTAACTCTACGGACGCGCGCTGCCAATTGAAGGCCCAGTGAGTCACCGCACACCCGAGCAAACGTATTTACATTTTTCGCGCGATGCCTTAATGTTAGACTACCAGTCTCTGCGCACAGAGACTTTAAAAGATTCCATTTTAAGTCGTGTTTACACGTACGCTCGAGATGGTTAGCCAAATACCATCAATGTAAAAAAACTTAGTACGTTCGTAGGTATTTTTTTCTTTCTTTGCAATCCATTCTATTATCATGAAACTTTGTATACATATTCTTATAGGTATTGGAAAAGGTATAGGATACTTTATGTACAAAAAAAATACGCGGGATTAAAAATATTCATTACATTATAAATACGAATGTTTGGATAGACGTTTGTTACCAGGTAACTCCACAACGGCAGAACAGGACGAAATTTGGCACAAAGATAGATTATAGTCTGGAGTAGTACTTAGGCTTTTTATCATGGAAAAATTTACGGTTTCCGCGGAACATTTTTCACTCGGATATATGTACATACATTACATATAGATACGTCAATTTAAAATAAAACCATGAAACTTTGTATTTAGGCACTTGATAAAAAGTAAATAAACATTATTAACAATATACATTACATACATGGGGATGAAAAAGGCGGTGAAAGTTTGTATAGTATGGAAGTCCAAACAAAACTAAAATGAATATATTTATCAAAAACAAGTATATGATTAGTAAAAATCTCTTAGTCTTACACGACTCGAGAGCGCTGGACTCGCCAAGCGTTATACACAATGAAGGATGCGCTGGATCAAACTTGCAAAATATTTATGTGTTAGGAATGGGTAGAAAAATAAAAACAAAGTTTATAAAATGTATTCAAATAAGTTATTTGAAGTAAACCAAAGAAGTAAGTATCCTAAAATATTCATATATATAGTACATCTCGAAGAATATTAGGTAAACCACATTACATGGTAAGGATGAGAAATTCATGTTACTGTGATTTTTAAAATAAAGTAACCAAAATCAACGTTAATAACATGACATGTACAAGGATAAACCGATCTTTTATTCTAAAAAAATAATCTTATGACGCAACGTAAGAAACATCTTAGTTCTCCGATAAATACGAAAGTTTGCGACCGAATGTAATACATTACGGTTTTTCTTGTCGAGATTCATACATACGATACGAAGTTAATAACGATGACTTGCGTATATTGGATGCTGTAAATGTAAACTGTTAGTTGCGTTTACAAAATTGGCCTATAACGTAAGTATAAATACAGAAGTAAAAAGCAAATTTTATTCCCTTGATGCGCCCGACACTTGAAGAAAAATGTTTGAAATTTGCTCTTAACTGATATTTAGTTGTAAAATGTTTGAATGGTATATAACACAATACCTTTAAGTCAAGTAGTTTTGATTGGCGTTATGTTGATAAATATAATAATTATGTAATAATAATTACATAAATAAGAATAGATTCTCTGTCAAATTTGTCATGTCAAAGTCTCCATCAGTCAAAGCTTGATCATAGGCGATTTTGCAAGAAGTTAAAGTCTATTGAAGACTATTCGAGATATTTAATAAATAATTTATCATCTTTGAAGCCCTCCAGCGCCTAAACTTTGTAAGTGTGCAGGTTGGGTTAAATAATCATTTTTGCGACCGAGAATCTGCGTACTTCTGTTGTACTCATCATTTCTAGGCACTCTATATATGACACAAATGTGCAGAACGACCATGTACCGTGTACTGAAAAAAAAATCATTCCGCCCATATTAGACGGCCCAAGTACTGCAACGGAGATTACAACGCAAGATTATTTTTTGCTGCCAAACACTGTCAAATCTACAAAAAGATCCATCATTCTTAATCTACGTTTAAAAGAGACGGATTCTTCAACTTGTACACTTGAGAGGTCTCGACATCTAATGCGAGAAGGGAGGTCACGGTCAAGGTTACCAGATCAAAATAAATTACTGGACTGGTATTTTAAATGAGAAATCATTGGGCCATTTGAGCTTAGCGGACACTTATCTGGAGAAAGTTATTCGTATTATTTACAAAACAGTCTACCCAATTTTCAAATGTATGTATCATATTTTCAAAATTTGTGAACGGCGTTGCAGCAGACAATTCGAAAAGTTATTATAAATGAAGATTAATTTATGGACAACTGTATGCTGTTATTGTTCTTACAATTTAATACAAGATTTCTTTTTATACTTTTTTGTTTTTAGACGAATTTACTCTTCCTGCATCTTAATAGCAATAACTTCATACATGTATTTACTTGAGATACAATGATGTATTATGCCTTTTGAAAAGTGTATTAACTGCGTATATTAGTTTTACGTTTAAGCTTGATAACATTTTTTTCACCAAAGACTCAAACTTTGTTAATATTTTTTTTTTATTAAATTTCATGCTTTTTACAGGAAATTTAAGTTAATAATTTTATTTAAAATTTGCAATAGCTAATCATACCATTTACAAGGCTTGATAAGTGTACTATTGGGGGTTCCAGGATTATCCATTAATAAAGAACAACTGCATGATTTTATATTCCGAAGGTATGAATGGTTCGAACTTGTACGCGGAAGACACGTAAGGACGAACAGCCGAGGAAGTAGAGTAGGAATAGCAAAGATTGTTAGATATGATAACAAAAGTCTACTCAATGGTTATTTACATAACTATCGCTATTACAGAATATATCTATTATTTTTTTCATCGTCATAAGCGTTTTGGTAACATGGTAATGAAACTCATCAAATTGGTTTTACACATTTCATTTTAAGAAATATATTGTATTTTATTTTCACAAGCGACCCATCTCAGCTTCGCATAGATAGCAGAAGATATTATACTCAATGTTTTTTTTTCTAAAATATCACGTGTGTCGGCCTGACTTTTTAAAAATCAACGTTATATTTTTTCAGTCGATTTACAATATTCTGGGGGGTTCACAACATTGATCATATCGACCAATGTGATCAATGTTGTGAATTTCAATCAGAATTTATTTTTAAATTACTATACCAAATAGCAGGTTTCTCTATTTATAACACTAACCATTTGTTGTTTGAACTGACTCGGCATGCTTTGGAGGACTTTAAATATAGTGTAGTCAAGTAAACGTAAATGAACTTTCCATGTAATATTACAAGAAAATTGTTTGACATGTTATCTTTCATTTGTTTTTTTGTCTCTCTAAGTCTGTTACCTTTTCACTCCGTGCCGTTCGGACAAAGAGTCCATCCATTTGTTTTAAGACCTCCTATGGGAAATTTACATTGTTTTTTTAACTTGTCTACATGGAAAAAGGCGAAATCAACATAATAATTGGAATTTTCTGATTTTAATGAAATAGTTGAGTCGAGTTGCTTTTTTAATGATTAGGTAGGTAGGTGATTAGGTATTATTTTTTATCCGAAATTGGTAATAAATGTATATTTTTATAATATATTGCCACATAAAAGGTCTTAAGTAGATATTTGATGTATGGCAATCTGTCGTGTAAAACATGTGAACATTCCGACATAGTGCTTTCAGAAACATTTTTTCACTTTCCGATATATTTATATTTGACATTAGCTGTTGTCCGCGACTTCGTCCGCGTCAATTCAATATTGACGTAACTATATGTAAACATATACATAAATCTGCGTGAAAAGCGTTCCGCGGAAACCTTACATTTTTCCGGGATAAAAAGCCTAAGTGCTATTTCAGACTATAATCTATCTCTGTGCCAAATTTCGTCCAGATCCGTTCAGCCGTTGTGGAGTTACCTGGTAACAAACGTCCATCCAAACATTCGTATTTATAATATAATGAATTTTTTCCCTCCGTAAATATATATATAAAAAGTATCGTATATCCTTCCCAATAATTTATATAATATGTGCACAAAGTATCATGATGATAGTAGGAATTACGAAGAAAGAAAAAATAAGTAACATATATATTCAGTTCATTTTTTAAATTAAGTATTACCTAACCTGATAAAGGGCATAACAAAAAAAGAGACAGTTATCTTACTTACGCCCATTTTTACCATCGACTATAGATTTAAGGAACCCGTAAAGAAATTTAAGTGCTAGTTTCAGTTTCATCACTGCAGTGTCACCTAAAATCTTAGAAGGCCCTTAAAAGATATGGACTCGATATTTGACCTTTTAGCGCTAAGTGACGGTTCATATGTTGCATTATTTATTACACAGCTGATTAAATAACAAATCAAATTTTACTTAAATCGCCACATACTTCTAGTGAGACGGGATTCTTTTTACCCAATATGTGACAGACTTCTTAAAATATTAAGATTATCCAAGGATACTTTATTATTTTTGAGGAGTAGAAAGAACACATTTTGAAAATCCTGATAACACGTGTGAATATTAATTTTTAAATTTAACAAATTCTATTTTTTATTGTTTTATGCCATCTAGTGACATAATGAAACAACATAGTAAAAAGTTTAAAAGTTAATTTTTACGCCCGTTTTGTGTAAACACGCAATTCCGTACAACTGAAACGTCCAACCTAATTTATAATGATCAGCCCATTCGACAATATAGATTGAAGGTTAAGTTATATAAGAAATCTCAAAATGACTATTTGTAACTCTGTATTATCTTTGAACCACCATTATTTCATAAAATATCATGTATAGTAAACTGAAGTTTCATCCCAATCAACTAAACAGTCATCTTATAGCATTTTTTCTGAAGAAATATTTGACGGTACGCTTTAAATTGACAGAACTTTTTTATTTATGCACTGATTTAGACAAAAGAAACAATAACTATAATGATTGAAGCTAATTACAACACATTGGTGAAAACCGCATCCAAATCGGTTACGCCATTTCTGAGATTAGCGCGCACAAAGTAACAGACAAATCGACAAACAGAATTAAAAAAATAATCGTTGTTTTGAATTCTATAGCACTGATAAATACCCCCGTAATAATTTTTCTAATTTATTTTCATGTACAGACACAGATCATTCAGACATTTTTATTATAAGTATAGATATAGATAAATCCCGTTTTTATTTTATTTTTTTTAAAATTTAAAAACGATAATTTTATAACAAGCATCTCTGCCACCACCTCCACCCAATTGGTCTAAACCTTTTGAAGCACCAAAAGATTTGACAGCAGTCAATAAAAATATTATTTGCCCGTAAATGAAATAAATGTTTTTACCAATTTCTAATGCAACTCAATTAGAGGATTATTATATTGCTTAGTTATGAATGCACGTATACATTCATAATTAACCTGTCGCCACAACCATTTCTCTTAATTTTGCTTGTAAGAAAATTACGTATAGTTAAAATTAAATAACTTCCTCAATTTAGGAAACTGTTACGCGTTCCGATGCAACAGAATTAATCTAAATTATTGTTGCTGAAAACAATCGAGGGTGTGTCAATACAAAGTGTATTGACACACAGTGTCTGTTGCGCAATGAATGTTGGACTTTATTTCAACAATGAAAATCTGAAGTCAATTCTCCACAGAAATCATGTCTTAATTCATATTTTTATATTATCAGTTTATTATTAAAGTTTCATCTTCCAATCAAGCTTCCAATTTCGTTAACATTATATTATTTTTGTAATTATGATTGTATTCCGCGTCCGTACTATTTTGTATATTCACATGATTGTTTGTAAATTAGAATTAGGAGTCAATACTGCACAAAACCAATCCATTAATTCATGTTTTCAATATTATCAGTTAAATATAAAAGCTTAACGAGATCTTACAATTGTTAACATTAAACTAATAACAGATCTAATTATATATCGGGCCCATATGAAATTTTCTTAACCTTTAACTAAAAGAGTTCTGACTGAATTCCGCTTCCATGCGATTATGAATTGTCATGTTTTAGTCACTATTCAGTGAAATTGCTTCAACTAATTTGCATACTTTTATAACGGTACAGTGACGTCATAAAACTAACAATAGTTTGTATTTAATTGCAAACTTTATTAATTCATAAGAAATAAGTGTCAATTATAAAAACAGTCCGTAAAGTTGAACGACCGCAGCGCCACCATCGGCGGCAAAATACTCGTATTGTTGTTACTTTACCAAACCCGACATTCTATAAGAGCCTCATGGTTATTTGTACTACCTTGTGGTTTTGTGTGTACTTAACACCAGATGTATCAAGTAACGCTAGAATGAAAGATCAGATAGCCTTCTTGCGCTGGCTTAAGAAAAATATCGCCAGTTTTGTTGCAATGTTTACTGAAAATAGTTAAAGAAAATTAAAGTAATGCTAATATTTTTTTCTTTTTCTCAGCCGTTGCAGCCTTGAGAGACTGGTCATGGTCATCATATATCGGTGACTCGCTTCATTAGCTTATATTTTTATAAATCCTGAAAATTGACTTTTTCTAAATATTTTTCATGGTACACTTTTTAAAACATTTTTCTAAAAGTCAGACTCTGTCAAATTTGTCATGTCAAAGTCTCTATTAGTCAGAGCGTGGTCATACGTAATTACAAAAACAGTAGAATCATGGTTTTCATTAAATTAATCTAAGATGACTATGCACTTATATATTACAGTAGTATTTGTTTACACCATTACACTTGTAATTGGTTATATATAAAGTAATATGTCCGGAGCGATTAGATAGAAACGGCTCGTCGCTCAGAATTGTACATGTAATCGTTACACACGAAACGTGTGTCTGCCAAAATGATTGAATATTTTTTGTTTTTTGCTTTGATAATGATGGGAAGTGGGGAGACTGAAGAATCGATGCTGGTAAACATCGAGCAAGGTCCTGTACGTGGATATAAAGAACCTGGTGACGATATGTTTGTTTTTTATGGAATCCCATATGCCACTGCTCCTACGGGTGAGAATAAATTTAAGGTATGTCCATTCTTTTACATTATGCACTAAAACATTTCTTGCCATATAAATTTACTATAACTTTGTTACAAATGACGAAATAAACTATAAAGAAATAAAGTAAATGGAAAAAAGTATATATAAATATCAATAAAGTCTAAGCAACATGCATCATGTTAAAATTCTATAAATTATCAATTATAATATTAATCAAATATTCTGTCTTTTTTATCAAAGCCTAACTACTACCTACATTACCTACCTAGGAATGTAGCTTTTTTGTTTCAGATAACATGGCTGGTTGTAAAAAAAAATCCATGACGTTTTTTTTTATAAAATTAAAAGTGAATGAATTGGTTCGATTTTAAATGTGTTATCTGTGCTAATTGAAATTTGGTATTTAATTTAAATTTTATAACTTTATCAATAATTTCGATAGAGTTTTCGACAAAGTAAATTGTGAGACATTCCTTACGCAATGGAGACGTCATTTGAATGCAGATGAAATGCAAGGAGCTGTAGGGATGTTTTCAGCAGTTTGGTGTCAATAATAATAGTGGTGTTATTTAATAACGCTTCAGTGGAGCAGTTCCCAGCCCCGAAAGGAGTACAACTATTTGGCAAGTCCGATACATACAACTGACTTAGAGACGTCAGCCGATGTTAACCGCCCGAGAAATAGGTTAAGGCCATAAAACTTATGTAGTGTTGTTGTTAGCCCCAAACCGTGCGAAATCGGCTACATGGGTATAGCCTATGAGCACGACGCCCAATCAGGTGCTCACCTTTAAGTCACGGGAATCTCGCTGATCGAAATAAAAGGTGTAGGAAACACATAACATGGACCCAATAGCAATAGTATAAAATTTTGTTTTGCGATGAGTTTCGGTTCGGATTTAACCCTGATACAGGAAGGATTAGAGTGTACCGTCGTCCTGAAAGTAATGAAAGGCTGAGGTGCGTTCAGGAGGTTCATCCATACACCTCTTCTCACTAGTTATGATGTGGGTGGGTATTATGAAGAATAGAAGAACTGAGCTCGTTTTAGTAAATGGAAACAAAAACTATGAAAATCACGCTGAGGATCTTCTTAGGCTTTATGTCTATCCATTTGCACAAACCGTTGGCTTTGGTTTCACGTTAAGTCGTGACAATGCGGATTCGCATATAGCTTTGCAGACCATTATGTGTATCATAATTTATTAGTTATTAAAAGAACCATTATAAACAGTTGTTATTTTTACATCCATTATTTACCAAAATTATTATTTAAACAGTAAAATACTAACGTTACAATGTGAGAAAGTTGCATGTTGCTTAGGCATTTTTAGTGTGTAGTATTATTTATTACAACGATACGTTCTTCTCTAGATTACAGACGTGATAATGTTTTTAAAAACGCAAAAAACAAGTTGGTTAATATAACAGTTAAGTAACCTTATTATAAATATTGTTATAACACAAGTGTACACTTTATTACAGGCACCGCTGCCACCTCCTACTTGGTCAGAACCATTCGAAGCTGTTAACAAAAATGTTATTTGTCCGCAAATGGAAAGTCCTTTTAAAGCAGTTATAAATGGCATACAATCAGAGGATTGCTTGATTGCAAATGTTTTCGTTCCTAATACTAAAGGAGACAACTTACCTGTTGCCGTTTTTATCCACGGAGGGGCATTTCAAATAGGGTCTAGCAATATAGTTATATGCAAAAATTTGATCAGAACGAAACCAATGATTATTGTTAACTTTAATTATCGAATTGGACCTTACGGTTTTCTGTGCTTAGGTACACCAGATGTTCCAGGTAACGCTGGAATGAAAGACCAGGTGGCTCTACTTCGCTGGGTTAAGAAAAATATCGCTAGTTTTGGTGGAAATCCTGACGATGTAACCATAATTGGCGCAAGTGCTGGAGCAGCATCAGTCGATCTTCACATGCTCTCGCCTATGACTAAAGGTTTATTTAATAAGGTTGTACCAGAGAGTGGCGCCAATGTCGCAGTTTTTAATACACCCGTAAATCCGGTCGAAAGCGCCAAGGCTTATGCTAAGTTATTAAACTTTACAGCCCCCAATGATGACGTGTATGCCCTGGAAGAGTTTTACAAAACTACTCCAAGAGACATTTTGTATTCCATCGATGTATTCGGGCAAAAAGATTCCACATTCTTTTTCACGCCTTGTGTGGAGCGCGATGTAGGTGAAGAAATGTTTCTTGATGACTCGCCTGTAAATATATTAAAGAATGGCAAACAACATAAATTACCTATGCTTTACGGATTTGCTGAAATGGAAGGCTTGTTTAGAATACCATGGTTTGACGCTTGGAAAGACAGTATGAACACGAAGTTCTCCGACTTTTTACCGGCTGATCTGCACTTTAAGAGTGAATCGGAAAAAGAAGAAGTAGCAGAGAGAGTTAAAAGATTCTATTTTGGCAACCAACCAGTAAGCGAAGAAACTATATTTAGATACATTGATTATTTTTCAGACGTAATATTCGCGTATCCAATATTAAGGTCAGTGAGGTTGCAAGTGGAATCTGGAAACAACAATATTTATCTATATCAATATGACTTTGTCGACGACATGATGCCACTAGTCCCGTACACAGAAGTCCGCGGTGCAAATCATAGTGCACAGACTTTTGGGGTTGTTGATGAGATTGGATCAAACTCGCGTGAAGATAATGATTCTAAAGATTATAAACGACTGAAACAATTAATGCGTAAAATATGGGCTTCTTTTATAACAACGGGGTAAGTTGTAAAAACATGCACTTGATTTTTAATACATTGCATAACATGTTTTCATTAATTTTCTTGTAAATCACTTATCATACTTCTGTTTTTCAGAAAACCTATACCTGAGAATTCAGATCTTCCTCAGTGGCCACCAACTAAAGCTAATGGTGGTCCTCATATGTGTATAGACAAGTCACTTAAGCTGCGGGGTCCACTATTACAGCAACGTGCTCTCTTTTGGGACGATATTTATGACAAATATTATGCTTTTCCCAATCCGCCACCTACACCACCGCTGAGGCAGAAAACTGAGTTGTAATTGAATTATTTAATACAACTTTTTGGTTTTAAATTACACGAAGTTTTATTTTCTTAGTTTAAGTTTTTTTTTCATTAATAAAAATTATCTATTAGTTTTACAAAAAAAAAAAACAAAGTAATATAGTTATAAAAATTGTCCAACATGTTCTCAGCAAGCTTAATTCCATTATTGTCCGACTGGCGGGAGGGTCGAGTTAACGCTTTCTTTTTGTTATGTGTAGTTAATCTTTTGCGAGGCCAGCTGTTTGCAAAATATACTGTAATTATATGAAAACTTTGAAGAACTTAGTTTACATATTTGACATTTTATAAAAAATCTAAATACATATGGACTATAAACATTTAATTTTTTTTTGTTTCGTTTTTTTTTAAAGATAGATAGGACTTGCATTTATCAACCAATATTAAATTTTTCGGTATATCTTTGGAACCGCTTATGAATGTAACTTCTCCCAGAAAAAAAACCAGTTCGTAAATAGAGAAATTCTACGGTAAAGAAACGAATTGAGAAACTCCTCCTTTTTTTTAAATTTTACTTGGATAAAAGTAACTTATGTCATTTTTTGACCCCTAAACTACCACTGTACAAAAAATTATGATCAACATAATTTTTTCTTTCTTGCTCTGTGTAAAATAAAAATAAATGTATGCCACGAGAACCGTACATTTTGTGATACACAGACTATAATCTATCTTTTTGCCAAATTTCATACAGATTCGTTGAGCTGTTATGGCATGATTAAGTAACAAAATATAAGCATTCGAAACACCCTCATATATAATAGTAAGATAATTGGATGCAGTAAACGATTAAAAATATAAATTGTTTTTCAATTTTACTCATATAGAGGTAAAAACGAATAATGATTATACAATTGAGGTTTATTTATCAGATATTCCTTGATGCTCATTAAAGAACAAAACATTTCGAATGCAGTCTAAAGAAACTGTTTGTACATATGATTTATTTTTTCTTTTCATTAGCAGCGTGGAATTGAAATTGTCCTCCAATGAAGTATTACAGAAGTTTCAAAGTTGTATAACAGACAATGTACGCGTTGAATAATTTGCACTGGAAATACTGGTATTATACGAAGCAGCCGTGTGACGTGTAATTACGGTCGGAAATTCGCAAGCGCCATGTTTACGGGATGTCAGTAATAAAAACACCCTAATTGTTACTAACATAATGTTCTTTTCTATTTGATGTTAGTATATTTTATAGCCACGAGAAAAATATATTGGTAAAATATTAAAACTTAGACTCGGCGTTATACGTGTTAAGAGGTAACAATTTGTACATTTCAAATGATCTAGCTTGTAGGTACTACGAAGACTATTAAGAAGTATTAGAAATCATTCTAATACGAGTCTTAACACTTTGCCGTCCGCACGATTCGTAAATATTTATTCGCTTGGCGCCGGCAGCGCTAATTCGGATCACTTGA
>DWLR01003699.1:0-13127 GCA_018246295.1 Papilio alexanor hazarajatica
TAAATATAAAATGAGCAGTCCCTTTGCTCTTTAATATAGTAAAATATATACGATAAAGTTTTAGTTATTTCCTTCGTCTATGATCACCAATTTACTATTTTAAGTACTAAAGCCCGCATCCTTTTGTCTCAAGGATATTCGATAATGATTTTCAGGTCAATAGCTTCGAACAACTTCATAACGTAAAATGTGGAATGTCCGGGTTCAATTTTATGTATAGTAATGCTTCTGCTCTTTTAGGCGAGGTATAATAGTGCTATATAATATCTAGAACAGGTAGAAAAATCTTACTGACTATTTATTGGCACTGGCGGTAAATACCAACTGAACTTTGGTTTGTTATTGATTGAGTGGATTGGATGAATACTTCTTCATCCGGCCTCGACACATTTTTAATTGGGCTCGGCTCTCCTAACTTCTCTCCGCCAACGAAAGCGATACTGGGCTGTCGCTGGGTCTATGTTCTCTTCAGTAAGGTCGCTTACAACTGTTATCCTCCTCAATCGTGGTCTGGATCGATTTGATGAATGCGTTGGATTATAGAATTCAACCTTGAATAAATAAATACAATATGCATTATTCCCCCAGTATGCATAGTCCCCAGTATGAATAGATCATAGAATCATAAAGTACGGTGTGTACAACAGGTACGGAGCAAGTATATCGTGCATGTTATTCCCACGCTATCAGCTGGTTCATGCGCTGGTGCCCGCGCAGCAGCCCGTGACGTCAGAACCACTGATAACGTGTCGCGCTCTCGTGGATAGGTGGCTAAGAATCAATTCATTCACATCGACCTATAAAAATTAACGAAACTGGATATTCCCGGCCGTGACTCTGATGTTAAGGACAATTTTAATAAGCGCCTGTCTAACAAGATTAAAAACCCAAAACGAACGTAAAAATTTACACGCAGTGAATTTTACAATTAAAATGACAATTGTGATACTAAAACATACACAATTACTTTTCCGTTTCTCTCTCCCTTTTATTTAAAATTCCTCGCTTCACACTTCACTATCTCAAATTGCATCAAGAGCAATTTTACTTTATGCCTAAAAATATTTACTGTGGATTTTTTTTTAAATTTTTAAACCAAGACCTATGCTCGTTTTGCATTTAGAGTTCACACAAAAAAACTTTAAAATTAAAATTAATAATCTGCTAATTCTAAGGATCATTAATAAAACACATTTTACTTTTTACACGAATTGATCCGATAATGAGATAAGGAGATCCCAAACCAACAAGTTGTAGTCGCAGATCAGTTACTTTCATACCTTTGATACCTTTCGTGGCGATCAGTGGGTTTACAAAAGTTTATATTCAAAGTATAAATAGAACACATATCAAAAAGAAACTAGCAAACTATTGAGAGTTAAAGCAAATGAAATTTAAATGGCAAAAGTAATACTTGCCTACGTTGCAAAGTTCAAGGAAAACAATTCGCAGAAACTTACAGTTGAAAAACACGATACCAAATAGATCAAAAATTACAATGGTTTAAAACTGTAAAATAAAACAACAAATAGCACAAAGCGGGCGAGAGCTCAACAAAATGATTTATGGACAGTTAGCACCGGTAAACCAGAGGCGTCGGCGCCCGGGAAAGCAATTTACTGTAACGCAAAAAACGCCCAGCGATAGATCGACCCGAGCATTGTGCCGGCACGGAGCACTGAGCTGCGTTATTATCACAAACTAACGGATCCACTAGCTGAACCTACATTCGACCTATTATGAACTTTCTTTATGGATGTCATCTGCAAATTATGCCATGAAGATGCGGAGGTTTTCAACCACGGTCTACTTCATCCATGGTATCATCTGTTTTTATCGAACTGAACTGCTCATGTAAAAATTTAGTTTCGTTAATTTTTAATTGTTTTATAGTATGTATAGAATAATATTATGTTGCATTATAAGATATACTTTAAGGTGTTGACGCCACCTATTATATTAAGAGTAAGTACATAACATAGTATGTATTTAAAAGCTACAATAGTCCAGCATTAAATGCTGATCTTATTTCAATATCGTCTAACAGGGATAAAAAAAAATTACGATGTGTAAGGGCAGAAAAGTATTCATTTTGATTGTCTTCTGAGCACCCAATTTCTTATTCTATCAAATGATAAGTTTAACCGCGATATGCAAATATATTAAGACTTTACTGTTAAAGTTTTACAACATAACGTCATCTTCATGATCCCATCAAGTATCCATCCATTACAACGTAATGAGATGGTTTTTAGTATATAAATATTGAACGTGACGCGTAGAATACAACGGCGCGGAGAAAGTGGAGCAGCGTGCAGTTTCATTAGCTATCGAGATGGGAAGGCGTCTGATAACAAAGCCATTACACGATAATTGCCTTTCGGTCAGCCTCCCGCACGTCTGACCTCCGCCGCGCATTATTCAGGATTCATAAAGGGTTGGACATTATAAATTTCAAACAGCTTATTCAGTAAACCCTTCCTGGTACTCTGTTTTAATTTACTGGCAATATATGAATGAATTTAAACTTTTCGTATATATAAAATGAAAATAGGCGATATTTTATTCAAGGAAAATGAGAAAAAATAAAAATGTACATTCAGAGCAACAAAGCTATAAGTTTTGTACAACCTTCAAAGTAGAACTGTATTTTTGTGGGTAAAATATGCATAAACGAAGAAAAACAAATTTAGAAGCGAAAGTCTATTATCAGTAATCAGAGAATTAAAAAAAAATCTTCATTCTTATGATTGTTATTCTTTGTAATGGAAAACTATCACAACAAATCTGTCTCACCTAAATGAAATACAATAATAATTGAAACAGACCATTTCATATTAAGCCAACCGTATGCTTTATGGTCCCTCCATCATAAATGAATTATAGATTTAAACAAGTATAACCTCAAGCTTGACTTCAGCGAGACTCTATTACGTACAATGTTGTTCATAACAATGATTGCAGGTAATGGAGGCGAATAGCGATGGCAAACAAAGTTATTCACGACCATTACGCTAATAGGGAAAAGAATAGTTACCCAATTTATTTATAGACATACCTTGAAAATGTTAAGAACATATTCGGATTTTAGATTTAGGTCACTGATATAAAGAGAATGCGAAGCTAACAGGGGTCAAGTGTTATTACGCTCGTTAATGATACTTAAATTGATAGTTCGATATTTATTATGCATCCGGAATATCATCGTCAAAATAATAACTCGACTTATCATTGTATTTAGTAACATAGAAAATACTATTAGGTTTTTTAATGTATAAACTAACGCTTGACTACAATATTTACCCTAAGTGCCTAATGTGGTCGAAACAGCTTATTGATTTTATGTAAATATATTCAAACGTTGCTGAAAAGAATCTATTACCTCAAGCGAGTAAGTTTTATAGGAAATATTTGTAAAAGTAAGTAATCTAATTTATGATTCAACTGCCGTCTTTTTCGACAAAGAAGTACAATGTTTATGAGATTATACCAATTAATTAGTATTAAAAGGATCAACGTAACATTAAGGGATTACATACACGACGATGCTTAGGTGAAAGTTGAAAGCTTAGCCTGGTTCCTGCACGTCAGTGAATGAACAATAGGAGATAAATAGTTTTGCGTACGTATTCATAGGCGAGGCGTCGAATTATCATCAGACATTGAGCCCTTATAATGGCGCCAGTGTGACCTGCATATCTTTGTCTATTTGTAGACAGAAGTGACGTGGAGTTCGTTTACGATCAATAAATTCAGCATTAAACTTTATCGTGTAATTATAGTCGCAATTTTAAATTCATTATCTTGGTACTTTAACAATAGTTACTGTACAAAAAGAAAATTGAAATAAGGACCTTTTTAATATGATGTAAGTTTTCGTAAGGTGTATGTATTTGATATTGCGCATTGCTTTCGCCATTTAAACGAGATGACATAATCTGCGCGTATGGAAAGGTCGTATTGATAAAGTCTTCCTGGATGATACGTCGGGAACGGTGCGACGTCGCCTCCAGACGAAATCATACAGGAAGACGTAATTTGTTATATTTTATACAAAGATGCACTTTATCCATTAAGCAACTAAATCTAGTGTGCGATTTTTTTTTTCGCAGTGGCCGTCTGGACGTCTGAGTATTTGGGATTGAAAGTGAATCAAACGGATTAAGGAAACGTATAATCTTTATGTATCATGATATAATACTACCCATAATCAGTAATTTTAAAGTCATACGTATTTATACTGAGAATTGGGAGGGGGGGGGGTGTAAATAATTACATGAAGTAAATGTACTGCCACCAATTTATAAAATTGTCCATGAGAAAAATGCAGACTAATATGTAATGCGTTGTTAATTTTGCTAATGACGTAAAAAGCATACCAATAGGCTTCTTTTTTACGGCGACAGTATATTAAAGCTTTGTCTTTCCTCAACCGAATCGACCCACTTGTGAATAAATGCAGCACAAATAGACCGTAGTCGTCGCTTTGTACACCAAATGAATTTTTACAAATGTTAGTTCCTTAAATATATACAATTTCTGTATTGTTTTTGAAGAAGTTGTGGCGAAGTATAATAATATTCGCTTATAAGTCCTTAGGTATTCTTCGATCTTTGTTTCTGTTTTGTTTTTTCGCAAAGCAAACTATGAATATTAATTCAATTATAACCACGATAAAGGTAAGATTGTCAAAAGATACGAAGCAATATTATAAATAAATCTAATCCACAATATTAAAAGGTCAGTGATGTATAAGTATATACAGATATAATTAATGCTAACCAAATGACTGGCTCATCTATGTTCGGAGAGCCCTTCAAATGTCGAGAGTTGGTCGTTTATAACATTATGCATACAAACACTTCAACCGTGCCACACCTACATAATTGATACTACAATTAATTCCTTTATTTGTTTGTTATATTTTCAGTTAGAGATTAACTAAAAAAAATACGTTTCGATAATTTTGAGAGTATTATATTCGCGTGACAGAAGTCACGCTTCCAAAAAATGAGTAAGAGATAACAATTTGTGAAATAATTAGAGACATTCAATGTGATAGAGAGAAAGAAAGAGTGTGAGACATCACTATGCATTAAATCTTTTTCCCTCTCATGTAAGTAATGTGATTTATTTTGTTATATCAATGGGATTTAAATTAATGTCTGCCAACAAGAGTTAATCTTTGAACAATTTTTCTCGCATGTTTATACGAAGCGTATAAATTTATTTTTAAACGTAATAGCCATTTGCATTGACAATGACGCAATGTTATAAAGGACAATGTGGATTAGTGGCCACAACATAACGATGATGCATTAATCAGTAGCCTCCGACCGACTCGTTACATCGTAAACTAATTTTTATTACCTATTATATTTTTATTACGATTTAACGGCCTCAAAACCCTTCCGCGGTTATTTTCACGATTTGCACCGAACTATCAAATATACCGCTACGACAATATATATATATATATGTGTGTGTGTGTGTGTGTGTGTGTGTGTGTGTGTGTGTGTGTGTATGTGTATATAGATATCTAATGTCTCACATCTAATACATACACGTATATAATATACTCATTCATTTAACTTCTAAAAGTGTCGTAATATTAAAAACACTCATACATCCCCAGTAGTTTATCTTCCACCGCAAACATTTACGCTTACACAGAAACAACGCCGGCTGCAGTTGAATGGGCAATGTGATAGGAATAAGTGAGGAAAGTCAGACGGGAGGTGTCCTTATGTTCGGAGCGGTGTTTCCCCTCGCCGCATCGAGTGCTAGACAAGTGCGGGGCCCATTGTTTTGGAAGGAATGCGCAAGGGCGGAAAATCGAAATCAGCAATGCACATCGTCGAAATATCCGTTATCTGCTCACACAATCCGTTAGCATATACAATACTTTGAATATTTTCTCTGTTTGTAACGTGTGTGTGAGAATTTTGTTTTAGTTTTGAACGTAACGCCAGTAACAAGGAAGATACTTTGCATTTTTATTACAACTAAATAAAATTTACAAACATAGAAGACGTGATCACTGACCTCTTTCATTTCTTGTTAAAGTAAAATTACAAGAGTTCCCGTATTATGTAGGAAATGTACAAAATAAAAACGCACTATAAATGTGGTTGAAATA
Source organism: Papilio alexanor hazarajatica (assembly GCA_018246295.1). Classification (NCBI taxonomy): domain Eukaryota; kingdom Metazoa; phylum Arthropoda; class Insecta; order Lepidoptera; family Papilionidae; genus Papilio; species Papilio alexanor. The sequence goes on from DWLR01003699.1 coordinate 6,140, forward strand.
AATGAATTGCTGATTGTTCTTAACAAACCGCTATTTGTATAATTCAATGTCTAGATAACCTAAGACACGAAACGTCGTGACCCGCAAGCATGACGTGATAAATTATAAAAACAATCATTTAATTTATTTCTACACTCACATTTAATGAATGGGCTCGTTTACGTAATTTATTTTATTAAAATAACCGTTAAATTGAACGCACCGGTTTTACTGTGTCAGTTGTCTATGACACTGACTCAGATTATCTCCTAACTAAAATATTGCCCTTTAATCGAACTACAAACGGGCGGCAAGACAGGATTTGTGGGGACAAATAGGCCGTGTCAATCCCCAATTGAACTTTTTAAATCTAATTTACTCCCGTTAGAATTAACGATGAGTTATTATTGGTCTCAAAATAGCTGCGTGAAGTCTGATTCCAATCTGTATAAATTTAGGCTATAAAATCAATATATGCTATTTTATATTTCTATTTATACTACTCTGTATTGTCTGGTAGGTCAAATATATATATATATATGAAGTTGTAATAAAATGAAACATTTTTAAACCAAAGGACATTTCAAATCATAAATCTTAAACAATCGAATCTTTAGACAATACTAATTGATAGAAATGCCAATTAGGATTACTAAAGCTACAAACTCAACTCCATTGAATAAGGCATTATAGGAGACGCATGTTAGTAACCTTGGTATCGGTTAATATTAATGATCAGTGGTATTCAAAACCTGTTGTTTCTTGGCTATCAACGTTGTATTTAAATATCGCTATGGTTATACATCTCAAGTTCACGTTGAGGTCATAAGGTATAATATAACTTAATTTATCGTATGAATTTTTATTCAATGAAATCATTAAATAATAAGCCATCAGTTTTTTTATTTATGTTGGTATAAATTGTACTTACTGTTCATTAAAGTATGCACATAAAGAAGAAATTTTGTTGACAAAAATCTTAAAAATCACAATCGCATTATTCTATACATTGACTTTTTAATAACATTATTTGGAATTAAATGATATTAAATCTTACGGTTACAAAAACAACTTCTGAAACAAGTAGATAGTGCTTTGCAGCGGCAGTGCCGTAATTTCTTTTTGTACTATCAAAATATTTAAAATATATATTATTAAAAAAAATCTCTTTTAAAAATTGTTCTGTATGGCGCTGCACAGGTTAATAAAATAGATTGGTACAATGTACTTATTTAAGTAGCCTTGAAGGGTAATGTTAATTATAATATTGTTGTGCTCTCTACAAGTGAATCAATTAAATCGATTGCCCCAGGCGCCATTGAGTCCGTCATATATTATAACTTTGTATGTCGCTATGCGGATAACATACTTTATGACATTTTAACCTATTCATAATTGCAAAACGATTTAAAAGCACTCATTTAATATATTCATAAATTATAAAGCTACCAATATATTAAGTAAAATGCAAACTCAATTCAATTCTATAACAAAAAAAAAAAAAATCTAAAATGGAATTTATTATGCGTGGGTAAAATAGCTTCAATAACTTCATAAACGAAATTATTTGTGAGAGCTCGAGGCGTCGCCAGCCTCCAATAGAATTACTTTCTACAAAAATCACATCACACAGGGTACAATTTTATAATATAAACACCATTTTATATATTGCTAATTTTATAATATCTGATGAGACTGAAGGTCCCTTTAATGTACTCGAAAAGATACAACAGTTAACGCACAATTTATTAAAGGTGGGCGATGGAGATAACACACGAAACGCAGAAAATATCAACGTAAACAAAACAAAATATATTCGAAGCACAATTCAAATTTTTAAACATAAAAGAGGCTGCTTCTATTAAGCATTATTATTATTAAGTGTTATAAAAATTTTAGGATAAGGAGTAAGCCGGTATTTTAAGTGATCACTGCCGATCATCAGTCCCGATTCAAACGATGCAAAGAGTACTAATCTATATATTTTTGTTTGTTGCAGGTACTAAGCATGAAGGAGATACGAAGTTATGCAAGAGGATGGTGGATGGTGTTAATAGTAGCTACACTAGCAAATCTCGTGCAGTCTGACGCCGTCAGCCTCTACAATGCACAGCTGAAGCAAATCGTTACGTCGAGCACACTCAAATGGACCACCTTGAAGAAAGAGGCTATGGAAAACTATGTCATTGGCGTTGATTCTTCTCAAGGTAAATTTAAGATATTCTAAATACTTAAACTCATTAAAGTTATTTCTTTTTCTAATAGCTTTTCTAATGTAATAATTTTTCAGACCTGGGTAAATCTAACGTAAATAACAAAATAAATATTGCACAATGTTTCGAATTTTGCACAGAGAATCTTTGACAATAATAATAGTGGTGGCTTTATTATTATTAACTTATGAATGACACTCAAAAACCACTCTTTTTCAGGACCAATTTATCTTTGTCGGTCTCGTCACGAGGGTGATATGCTACTTGGCTTGCTAAGGTCCGATTATAAATCATGTGCAATTGCTGGAACAAAGAACTACGAGATTTTCGAAGTACTAGAGAACATTGAAAACGCATCGCTACTAATTTGGAAGCCGTGGGGCAAATATCATGCTAAGCCCAGTGGCGCTGTAACCATCGACTCTTCGCTTGATTCCCCTTTTATTGGCAGGATGAAAGCAGATGGCGTATATTCGCACTACATAGGTAGGATTAATTATGAAAGCACAATCGGACATTTGATCACATTCGATGACCAGAATAATGAACTTGTAGAAAACAGTGGGGAAATTCTCGTGGAAATCGAACCAATCAGTTATAGAATTGAAAATGTGCAAATGGACTCGGAAACTGAACACATCCGTCAGACCGACCCTCAAGTATTTGAGGAACGAATTTTACGAAACGACGATGAGACTGGCGCCACGGTTACCACGGAAATAGAATACAAGTACAATCACAGAATATCCTGGGGTCATGGACACGGCATTGCCATCGGTCTGAATACCACCATAGTGTTGAGTGACGGAACTATACTCCCGCAGATCGAATGGGCTAATCCATATACAGAGGAAAAGAAGGAACTATACAAATTGGAGAAATACCTCGAACCGGGAACTGCCTGCAATGTCACTTTCAGAGGTAACTATACAAATAAAGATGTTCAATACTCTGGTAAGCTAATTACTTACTATAAAGAGAACGCACCTCGGTCGCGGCCAATGAGGGGTGAAAGAATTGAAAATACCGTAGAAGTAGAAGCTGTATATGGTGAGATATATTACCTGGTGAATAACACTTTAGTACCGACCACCACAACTACTACAACAACTACAACTACCACGACGACCACTCCACCACCACAAACTGCCCCACCGGCACCAGAGGAGAATGATATAGCAAGTCCCATGAAAAAACTTAATTCGGGTGAGACAGATAGCAATGATATGTTGGGAGACAGTAGCGAAGGAATGGTAAAGGCAGCTAAAGAAGATAACATAAATCGATCGGTAGTTGGCGGACTTGGAAGCAAACCCAATGCAGCTACTACATCCCAAATAATTACCATGTCTTTATTAATCCCGGTCTTCGCGCTTCTTATGTAAAATCACAAGTTTAAAGGATACAGTATTTGTTGTATATAGTGAACCAGGAGAATATTATTGAAATAGTCGCTTTCAAGTTTACAATGTAGTGATTGTCATCTAAGCTTTATGCTCTTGTTTAATGGTGTGGTACGGATCATGCCGTTCATGGGTAGATTTGTATATAGGATTTTTTGTTTTCTAGACATTCCTGTTATAAATTTCATTCCAGTGTGTAAATTATTGAGCCAAAATTTAACAGATGAGTGTAAATAAATTATGTATATAGTTAAGGATACGGAAGTCGCAGAGCGGCGGTATTACATCTGAACGTCACAAATGTTACTGTTGATGGGAATCGTGGAGTAGAACGATGAGAATAACTTCACTGTTACCAATACACAAAATACTAAACAAACAAATAAAATAACTGTAATGATGAAAGAAGAGTCTCTTATTACATAAGAATCTAATAGATGAAATATTTGTCCACTTTTAAGTTGTTTATTTTAACATAGAAAAACAATTTGTTTTTGCCGTTTCAAGTGATAGCCTGTGTGTTATTAGGAACAAACACACATATTTTAATTGATATTAATACATATATAAAAAAATTATATCACAAATTAATTTAAAAAGAATATTCTTACTACTAATGTTGTAAATTGAAATCGTACTAAGAGCAGCTCTAAAATTAGTATTTCTTCCATAAGAATTTTATGGTTTTATTCATTAACCTAAGTCTATATTTTCTTGAGTAGTTCTCAAATTTTACTTTGTTATTTCTAGTTTTAAGTTGCAAGAGTTTAAATCCAGAATTCAAAGATATTATTTTGTTTAAACTTCTAGCGTTAATGAATATTTATTTTGTTTTAATGTAACTTTCGTTAAAATAGGTATATTACGTTTACATTACATGACACGTATTTCAATAATATTCAATTATGATTTCGTTGGTATTGCCAAAGTTATAGTTTTACAGATATTTGCGTTAAAAAAAGAACTAACACCATATTACAATTTTCTATCCCCCAAAATATAGGTAGCAAAATTAAGCTCGATTCATCGCAGTATACCCAGACAGAATAACAATAATTATTGTAATGCTTAGCTATCTTCAGACTATATGTAAAAAAAGATATTTTTATATATTCATACTATGTAAGTGTTCGCTCTACGAATAAGCTGTAGTAGTCACATTTAAGATATAGTCCATTATTGATTTTAAAAAAATATTTTCAGTATTTTGTCACAAACTAGCATTTAGTGTTTTCATCTTAGATTTATAGTAAAATGAAATCTCATAATGTATCTACTAAATATGAAAAATAAATCCCACCTAGAATTTTATTTATTACATAAGCTTTAAGTTTTATTACAATATGCAAAAAGAAGATATATTTTATTGTACCAACAAATATATTGTATCTTTAAACATTTTTCTCTAAAGCATTTGCCAGCTTTATTAAATGTAAGAATTGAAAATTATATATTTTAAAATATCTCTATGCATAGTATAGTCTAATATGCATCTATGGTCATCAGGTTTATTATCGCTTCATTCTTGATAGGCGGCAAATGTTGCCTTAATGTCAGGGCAGCAGTTGTATGTCAAAATTCTATGTATATGTGAAAACGAACCTCTTCAATAACAATATTGTTTTGCGAAGCATAATTGTGATGTTCCGTGTAAGTTTGTTTTTAGTTCATTAAAGTGTAAATTAAATTAATAGTGTTTTATTTTAATATCACTTGGAATAGAATTTCACCTACAATATTCTTTAAAAGCGACTTCAGAAATCCTTTGGCCAACACCTGCTTGTAAGATACAAGATTTATGATTTAGATACCTCCTGTAGATGTCTATGAAGATACACAACTATTTATACTGTCTAGTCTAATAGTAATATTCCCAAGGAGGGTTGGCGTCAGGCAGGCGGCCGGCCGTAAAACTATAGCGAAAACCAGTTGAAGTATGGACTACAGTACAGTCCAGGATATGTGGGAGAGTAGTACATACTGTACCGACCCTTCGCAAGTGAGAAAAGGGCAGATGATCAGTCTAATAGTAATGACCAAACATTATTATTTCAGGTTGAAAGGCACTGTAGCTACTCAAATAATTGGCTTATCGAGACGTGCCGTCTTAACAGATAATATATAATTTAAAAAGGCAGCAATCACTAGTGAGTTCACAAATTCGCTGTCCCCGAAAACTGCTTATTTTTTTAGGGAAATTTCTATACGAAACAGACGGTCGTAAAAGTAAGGATATGGCCATAAAACAAAACTTTTGCATGCCCTTCCCTCTCTGTTATTGGCCGGTAGACCCTTTCGTTACCAAGTTGGCGAATAAAATAAAGCGTAACTCTACATTGTTGACAAATATAGTATTGTATTAAAATGTTTGATTATCGTAAGAAACATCAGCAAATGGCTATAAAACATAACTGTACAAAAACGATGATACGAGTACTTAAAATAAAAAAGACGGTTAAAAAAGTTTTTCGTAGGCAGTTTACTACAGCTGCATGATTTAAATGACCTAAGATTTATATTATTTAATATTTAAAATTTTTCTAACATTATTTACTGCTGAGCATTATTTTATCACTTTAAATTGGGATTTACAATAATACAGTTATCGATAGATTTGTATGAATTGCAATTTTTTTTAATATAAGACAGTGGTAAACCTAAGTGACCGCTACCCATATAAATCTGTAACAAACATTTGCAAGTTGCACATGCGATGCTTACCTTTAATAGACAGAGAAGGGGATAGAAAGAAAAATTGACATTTCCATCTCCTAGTCATCCCCTTCCCCTTACCATTAAATACACACAATTAAATTGTATTCCATTTCATAACACAGATATTCATTAAAAAGTCACAAGTGACGTCACTTTTCTTTAAAAATAACTTCGAGAAACGGCTATTTAAGCAGGGATACTGCGTAGAATTTCGGCATCCCAAACATTCACAAAAAAGTATTACGACAGAAGTTGCTAAAGGTAAAGTTCAAGGCATGCTGGCAAGTTGGCATTTTAGAGTCGTTTATAGGATAATTACGGTAACATTCAGTATGTTCTACCTTTTCTGAATCGTAAAAAGAAAACATTTGAACATACCATGACGCAGTTACAGTTTTAGGTATTGCTTTGATAGAAATTGTTTTATTGCATGAATAATCTGTCCCTTACGTTATTAATAAAATTAGATCTTTTTTTTTAATTATAGGTACTCAGGTTTATAAAATGGTTGAATTAGATGAATAGTAAATAGCTGTTCATATTCCAGTGAGCTATATAGGTATGACAATGTTCTATTATATTTAGGTATGACAAAGTTCTGTTATATTTAGGTATGACAATGTTCTGTTATATTTAGGTATGACAATGTTCTATTATATTTAGGTATGACAATGTTCT
>DWLR01003700.1:0-13125 GCA_018246295.1 Papilio alexanor hazarajatica
TTGTTCCTTAAAAAAGCTATTGCGCAACCTTCTGCGCGAAGGTCGGACTCGCCAAGATACTTCGGCCGTATTGTAAATAATTATACTTTCATTTCGAAGACGTTACAATGAGAAATGGACTTATGTATGAATGTTATAAAAATATCTCACGATTGATGAGGATCGAAGCGGGTATCAGACGGTGACCGGGCACCAATCAAGCACATCAAGGAGTCGGGCGGAGCGAGGACACGCAGCTGCAGCGCGGCCCTCGGATACCACCATCTCCTCTCCTCCACTGCCACCGCTACCTGTATAACACATTATTGCATCACTTAGTACCAGAATGTGTGTATGAACGCACGTTTGCCTACACATTATGCTGTACCAGTCCCAACTTTAATGAATAGAAGCGATAGTTAGATTTGGCAAGTGCAATATTATTAGTATTCATCTCGTTGAGTATGGTAGTAGATTACTAGGTATGTCTCTGAATGATGGAATTAAAAATAGCGTTGTAATACAAAAGTGTGAAAAATCCTTCCCAAACCTAAACCAAGGACTTTTGATATTTAAAGATCCCTTAACATTGACTTAGAGAAGGAAACGAGACAATATTTCGCAACAACTAGGTTTTAACTACCTTTGTGTGTATTTATGTATATCTATATATATTTATTTTTATTTCTATATATATAAATATTGAAATATTTATTTAGTAGATCTGTTTTATTTCCTCTTTGTCTCTACATCTACTACATGCCTGCACTCAATTTCTCACCACTCCCGGGGTTGACTGTGAGAGAATGCCTTTTGGCATTAAGTCCGCCCTTTGTGAAAAACAACAAAGTATAAATAAATAAATAAAAAAAAACTACAATATACAACTATAGCATTACAGCCTGGATAGAAGAACAGGTTAGTCTCTATTGTATAACAATGTTATAATATTGTACACATGGATAGTTTCATAATGGAGCACTTCTAGAGTAAATTGTTTGTGCTTTTAGTTGTGTAATCGGTTAGTGCCGGATAGAACGTTTATATTACCACATCTAGATACTGTCAACAGACGGGCAAGAGACTTAATTGTTAGCCCGTATAGACGGCAAATTGTCTTCTATTTAGTTGTACGTTTACTTTGAAATTGTTGTTAATTTCCCATTGAGTAATTAGTTTAACAAGAGAAACACAAGTGTAGTATAAGTGTAGTAAGTAAGTATTATGTTGGAATCTGAGGTAAGGAAATAGGGAAATGGTAATAACGGTTAATGGCTTTTGAAATTACATTAGGTTAATAATAAGGAGAAAAGGATAAAAATAACTTTAACTCCAAGGGATCATTTTAGATTTAAACCATGTAATAATTTATACTATTTATTACTATTTAGGTGTCCCCCATTTTAATGCCCAAAGTATTATTGTTTTATTTACTTTTCAACTCTGACTGTAGTAACTGTAGCTATAACCTTAAACGTCGAATTCAAATGTATGTACCTAAGGTAATAAAAAAGGATGTAATTTTGTATGCAAGAATTACTTTTAGGATTTGTAAACAGACAATGTCGCCTTCTTTAGTTTATCATCATATCCCTGCCATTTCCCACCTCTCTGCACAGTACTACTCTTCCATATATCCTGGACTCTACTGTATTCTATACCGTTACTGATTTCGACTATAGTTTTAAGGCCGATCGCCTGCCAGACACAAACCCTCCTCGAAAATATACTTATAAAAGGTATGTAAATGACATTATGAAATGAATATGAACGCACAGTTGTTGCCTTTTTTAGTTACCCCTAATAAAATATCAATTCGGTCATTTTAATTTTATTTCGAAGCAATTTATTTTTGTAAAAAATTAATGCTTCTATTAGACTAATTGCTGAGACAGTTGTAATTTAATTTGTTACCAATGATGTCAAATTATCTTGTAACTAGAAGCGTTATTAAGGTTAATTAAGAAGGACAAGGGATTCTTAATTTTTATTACGAACATTTTGTTTACACTTTTTCTTCAATGATAAGGGACCGAACCTACTAATTAACTCACGTAAAATATACATAAATATATTAAAAATAGATGACAAGTCAAGTTGATTTGCTAAATATGCCAAGCAAATATATTCTACTGCCTGTTTATTCACTCTTATCCAAACTATTCACTCTGTACATGTCCGATAAATAAAAATAATTAAGTCTAAATGTTTTTTTTTAAATGTACAAATGTTATTTATACTTAAACAAATAGATATTCTGATATTAAACAACTCTAACACGCTCAATTTTAATCGATCTTCAACTTTTGAGTGCGTAATATTCCGTGTACTATACCGAGTATCTTTAAATTATACGTTTTTGCTAAAACAAATGTATATAAAAAGATGAGAATTTAGACAACGGCAATGTACTTAAATTTTCGAGGTTGAGGAGAATTTTAAGAGAAACATTTAAATCCAATTAGAAAGCTACTCTCTTTAGAGTGTATTTCAGTTGAATTTGCCCAAAGATGAAATTGTTTCTAATTCACGAATGTTCATTGGCTTCAATTGCAGACGCAGAACGCTAGACTTTCGAGCTGCGTTATCGTCTGATACTAATTATTTTTTAAATGCCGAACCATGGCTTAAGCATCGTAAAATAAATCTCTACTTAGATCAATAGAGTACTGGGAATTTTAAGACCTGGATTTCTACTTGCAGTAATTAGTTAGCAAAGTTATATGCTTGGTTTACATTATTGTCATTTGTTTTGACGAATATTCTATCTCCTTTTATTATTGAATTGTATAAATTTGTTATAATAGAAGTGGGCGGCTTTGAATACTAATGTTGACAACTACTAATGATGATGAAATGATGGGAGTTTGTAATTTTGTTTGAATTTTTTTCTTATAGAAGATATCGTTACTTCATTACGACCTATGTCATAACGATATCCCACGGCATTGAATGAAATTGTAACTAAAAACTGAGATGAATGAATGATATATTTATTAATTTCATGTCACCACGGAAAGGTCTGAATTATAACTAATAATATAGATGAATGAATAATAACCGAACTTATGAAAGTTACATTTAATTAAAAATATTAGTTATTTCTTTACAAATAATAAAAAAAAAAAAATATTGTAAGTCAAAACCATTGCGATGTTCGTCACTCTATGGTCTAATGTGATCTGGGAACTGGTATTTTGTATTTTGTACAAATATCCAAGATTTTCTTTGCTTATTCCTAAAATTCTATAAAATTATCCAATGAAAACGATAGATTAAGAAACGTTTTGTTAATGAAATTAAAAACAGTATTAGAAAAAGAAAGTATATGTCATTTGATAGCTGAGTTAATTATTTTTCTCGATAACAAATACATCTATTTCGGTTTAATTATGACCTTGAAAGAAATGATAGTTGTATATCGTAGAAACAATCCGACCGATGTTCTAGTAACGCTCGACGTCTACAAACTTTGTCGCAGACTCAATCAACATAACGCTAATTGAGCTTAGTAAACGTTGGCTCAATTTCACGCCCGCTGAATAGACAAAGCTTTACAATTGCTATAAATATTAAATACAGCTCCGACACGACGCTTGCTTTGCGTTTTGTCAAGACAATTTTTATACGCTCGTTTAAGGACTCGAAATGTGACGGAATTTAAAAAAAAAACTCTGTAAATCTGTTACTTTCGCGAATTAAAGGGTCTATTATATTTGTTATCATTAACAGCATAATGTTTAAATTACCTCTATATGAGAAAGCCGCATAATAAAGATGACTACCTCCTCCGGGTATCCTCTTCTGTCAGCCCTCTAGCAGTCCATTCCAAACCCATTCTTATTATTTATACCATAAAGTTTGAATTACCTCCTTGTGCAGCAGGCGTACGTGGAAGCTGACTACGTCACTCACGGGCTCCCCAGCCTCAGTCACGTAGTACACGAGGAGAGAGCTCACTGGCGCCATGTCAGCTGTCACCGGGAACCTTTGCGGACGGAGAATGGACATCGTCATTTTTGTGACACCATCGCCTTATTAAGATTACATAAATGTAGTTAAATAACAGTTATACATTTTTAATAAGACAAAAATGTTATCAATATGGACAAAGTCTGAAATAAATGATTGATTGATGTAGAATAGAAGTATGCAGAAGAATAATATAATTCTAATCTTAAACGACTGATAAGATTATAATGTTTTCACCAGCACGTATGTGTGTTTGTACATAACATTGTGATCTCCGGTAGCTTAAAGGGCTGGACCGACTTTGAAGAGTGAGGAGTCATTTGATTAGTGTTCTTCTCTGTTACAAAACGGTCGGGCTTATTGATTTTTAAAATTTTATTCTATTTTATTTATTAAAACATGATGTGGAAACTTTGGGGACATTTTTATGAATAGTGAGATTACGTTGTCTGGAATTTGATTTAAATTATAACCGTTTAATTTGTATTACGATTGACGAGAACATTACACTTCTTTTTCCAATAAGTGGCCGTTAGAAGCCACATTTTATATTACACGTTATTCCAGTATTGCAAAAGTAGCACAGAATTAAATATCATCATATTGAACATGGCATGTATAGACAATAACAAAATGCGATGAACCCACCACCGTCTCAGTGGTTAAAATCGGATGATAGTTTGTGTTACTTTTGCAATAATGCATAATGCGTAATGCGCAACATAAAATCCGTTCGAGGTCTTCAAATTCCGAAAATGTGTCATTGTAACATATCGGCTGTTTATATTTTTTTTTAAGGAAGAAGGCACAATTGAGCAATGTGTCACCCAAACGAGCGATCACCACCGCCCAAGAATATCCGCAATACCATTGGAACCGCAGATGTATTGCCGGCCCTTTAGAAATGAGTGCGTTGTTTCCTTGTAGGATCATAATCCGTGATATTGTTTTGGAAATACCGCTGAGGATTGATCATTCCACAACGCGGCTGTAGGAGGTAGGAAATTTAGCGAACACCGCGCGGCAGTGGAATGCCCACCACATTCATAAAAAGGATATGAAATATAATAGGTGTGAAATTTCAAAGAGTACTACTAAGAGTAAAGAGTAACTGTTAAATCAAATGAACGTAATTCGTACAACAGGCGCCGAATTGTGTTAGTCGATTCTCGTTAGCACTTGTTTACAACTCGTCTGAGATCATCGATTCCATTACTGTTCATTGGTACAATATGACGCCTGATTTAAAACTCGTATTAACAGCAGAAAATTGTTTTTTTTTTTATATTGTATTACATGTTTTTATTCAAAGGTCAAATAAGTATTGCAATACAATAGAGTTCAATAAAATAAAAACTATATTTCACTGAGATAAAGACGTTGATGTTAAGGGTATATTGTAATAGAAAAACTTGTTAATACAATACCGTTATTCAATGATCCGCGGACCTTAAGGCGAAGTTTCCCCATTATGGTGAGGAGGCGAGCAGAGCTGTCTGTTTAACTTAAATTACTTTTAGAGTTCAACACCGACTCAATTATAGTTCCTTCATCATTATAAAAGCGGTTTTCGATTTTGGCTACGGTACAAAAAGTTCTATTCGATCGATATTTTATGGTATGGACAAACTATTAATCAAAGTATGAATAAAAACGCGTGAACAAGAAAAAAATAAATTTGTTTGTATGTGCATATTAAAATAAAATAAAGGGAAGCAGCTGCTTTATTCCTTAAATAAAGAATCACTTAAATTTTCTTTTATTTATATTACTTGAATCCTCTACCGTAAAGCCATAAATTATGGTTCATTAAATTATATTCGAGGCCAAGCGTTTCCTAAAATCATTAAATCTCACTTGATTAAGCTTAAGTTAATTTTTTTATGAAGTGATTTTCAAGCAGATTTTTTCCAATTAAAACCATTAAAAGGATCTTTACCTAAGATAGGATTGTTAAATCGGAATTAATTTGGTTATAAATGAAATATAAACAGTATTTTATCTAACTTACTCCATGTATCATATGTATATCAAACAATTTTAGTCCACAAATCGGTCAGTCTGCTTATCCATATGAAATTTATTTGCCACTAGCTGTTGCCCACGACTTCGTCCGTGTGGAATTCAATATTGATGCATGATTATGTAAATACATACATATATCTGGGTGAAAAACGTTCCGCGAAAACCGTAAATTTTTCCAGGATAAAATTCTAAGTGATGTTCGAGACCATAATCTATCTCTGAACCAAATTTTGTCCAGATCTGTTCAGATGGTGTGGAGTTACATGGTGACAAACGTCCACCCAAACATTCGCATTTTTAATATAATGATATTTTTTACCCTCCGTAACTTTTTGTAATAAATACTATCCTATATAATTAATGATGATCGGTTAAGTAGGTTTTACGAAACCCTTCAATCCTTTTTTCGCAATAAAATGTAGCATATTTCATTTCCTACTTAACTAACTTATATCTTCAGTTCTTTTTTAAATTATTACCTAATCTAAATAAATAAAATAAATAACCATTTTATTGCCATAAAAAACAAAACTTAAATAACTAATCAAATTGTACTTAAATCGCCACATACTTTTAGTGAGACGGAATTTTTTACCCAATATGTGACAGTAAAAAAGAACACATTTTGAGAATCGTAAATATTAATATAAAAATTGTGAATATTAATTTTTAAATTTATCAAATCCTATTTTTTATTATTTTATGGCATCTAGTGATCTAACAAAGCATAATTGTAATAAATTTAAAAGTTAATTTTTTGACCCGCTTTGTAATAAACACGCAATCCCGTACAACCGTATACTCCAGCCTAAGTAGAACCATGATCAGCCCATAAGACAATATAGATTGAAGGTCAAGTTACATTGGCAATTCAAAATGTCTATTTTTAACTTTGTATTATCTTTAAACCATCGTCATTTTACAGAATATCATATATAGTAAACTAAAGTTTCATCCCAATCAACGAAATAGTCATTTTATAGCATTTTTCCTGAAGAAATGTTTAACGTAACACTTTAAATTGATATAACTTTTTTATTTATACACCGATTTAGATGAAATAAAAACTTAATCTAACGACTGAAGCTAGTTACTACACATCGGTAAAAACCGCATCCAAATCGGTTACGCTGTTTCTGAGATTAGCACGAACATTGTAACAGACAAACAGACAAACCCACAAACAGACAGACATTTTAAAAATCTTTGTTTTGAGTCTATAGCATTGATAAATACCCCCTGTAATAATTTTGCTAATTTCTTTTCCATGTACAGACACCGATCAGTTACGATTTTATTATATGTATAGATTATATGCATTAATATTCTTTTTAGAGTATACTAATAATAAAAAGTGAAGAAATATTAATTCGAAGACAAATACCGATTTTGATCAATGCTGATAAAAAACCGGAGAGAATGTCATTATATCAAAGATGGGCTTTGAGACGAATATGCTTTTTTTCTTAAGACCTCAGAGACGCAGGCCGATTTTTTGATATGGTCAGTTGATCAGATCCATACCACACTGGACTCTTACGACTACGATGCTCTTTGAGCAGTAGGAGATAGGATAAGATGGCATACCATCTTGAGAAAGTTATGTATGGAGGTATTGCTACTGACACAACTGGAGGAGGAAGAAAATGAAGTTAAGTCGTATCAGTACAAATACGCAACTATGAAGTTAAAGATTTAAAACTATACTAAGCAATTTACACACGCGTAATCTTCAAAATATATGCAAATATTGCCATCGTTTTTGTAGAAGAGAGAGATTAGATAAAGAGGAGAAAGTCTCCTTTTTTAGAGAACGGAAAGTATGAGAAGAATGGGTGTAGAAAAAGGAAAGACTACTGAAATATATCACTCGACACAAATTAACAAGAATGGATTTGTACCATGTTAAACAATAGCCATCGAAACTGACATGTGACGGACAATAAGCTGAGCGTAGCGTGTCCAAATTTGTCCACGTTTGTCCACTCTCATTAGCAATGATTCCTGCTTGTTTACTGTTTAAACAACAGCCATTTATGTTTGTTACGTCAGAAGTAAGCCTTTACCCTTTTGACGTCCCTTTTATGCCCTAAACAATACACCAAACAAAAGGCTTGTTTGTCATCAAAGTCAACATATTGTATTACATACAGTATAGAGCAAGTAAGGTAATATTCGAGCGTAAAAATTCTTTAACTGCGTGTGATTGACAATATATGAAGTTTACTTTGATAAATTATTGCCTTGATCTCATTTATCTAATAATCAAATGTACTCGTAGACGCGTTTACGTTGACGTGAATTTTGTATTTCATTTAACCACTAATATCTGTAATCGAGAGAGATAAGCGAATGAGAAAAGAGAGGTAAACTTACTATTTAGTGTTTATTATATTTTCAAGGAATACTTTAGAGGATCTATTTCTATTTCTATTGTTGATACTACATCTTAATTTCTTGAAGTTATGTAGATATAAAATAGGTAGTGAAAGAGAGAAATAAAAGCGTTAGCAGCAAACCGCGTCAAAGACAGAAACCATTAATCGTGTCGAAAAGTTCAATGAGCGTCGCTTAGTTAAATGGGATAAGACTAGTGCAACTAATTATCTCTTTGGCTTTTGATTGAGAAAGTTTTAGTCAATCTTCCAACTAATAATGTCGACTCGGAAAAACTTAGCTGTAAATAGTGAGGAACTTAAGGTTTTTTTTTATTAATGGCTCAAACTATATGGGCGTTTACTCATATATAAAATATAATGATGTAGTGATATTATTATAAAAAAAATAACTTATTGATACATAAAACTAATATTTTATGTTAATTAATACATGTAATGTAATGTATGTGTAATCTTACACACACACTTACACTTTACTTACATTTTAATATAAATAAGATACGCCTGGAAATGTAAAAGGAAAACTACACTAAAATCCTTCAATACGGCAATGTTTTGAGTTTGATAAATGAGTATGATAACTACCATTTGCGCAATGCGCTCTCTTTAGAAACTAAAATGTAACAAGCTAGCTATTATAATGCTTATGAGCTATCAAATGGTCAGTCGATGTCAATGACCAAAACAATTGAAGTATATAGGCACAATAAGTTAATAACTTTATATTTAACCCAACGAAATTTAATATTATTACCATTTCACCAATAACGGAACTTGAAATTGCGCCGATGTTGCAATAAACCCGTCGTCACATTCATCACGACCATGATCTTATTTTTGTCCGAACATATACGATGGCATTTTTCATTCATTTCACCCCGACATTATTTTTATTGCTTAAAACCAACACATTCGTCATTGTCACAGACAGAATGTGAATTGTACTTCTTTTTGTTATATGACTAGTTAGTAATAGATTACAATGTATTTATTACAATGCAATCTGTCTGTTCTGACTTACCATTTGCATTGTTGGTAAGTTGCTCGCCTTTCGCACCGCAGCTTGTGGGTTTGATTCCTACCCGGACAAATCTTTGTGAGCATGAAAATGTCTGTCTCGGGTTTGGGTGTAATTATCTTTATAATACGGTACCGTACTTACAAAAGAAATGTTTGCAATTTGGAATCAAATGGGTAGATGTGAACTATGTCCCTCAGAAAATTCTGTTGTTATTATAGTTTATTTATTTATATAGCTACGAATATTAAAGCTACGGTACACTCGTAGCGGCGTTGAGGCGTAACATTGCTAAGATTTTTACTGGATGTTGCAGATGGCGGAAAATTTCCTGAACATTAGGCTTAGGGGTGAGTGAAAGTTTGCGCACTGTGCACTATATAAATAATAAAACGTTAATGTATATTTGTGATTATATTATATTATATATACTCATGCGACTAGAAAAAATATTTATTCCGCCAGTCACCTTCTCTCACCTTCGCTTTTGCTTAGTGAGGTTCAAGAAGTTTGTCGACTTCAAGAAGTTTGTCGACCTTATACGTAATTTAATTAATCCATAAAGAGAATTGATGAATATAAGTCTCTTTAAGGAGGTGTGTATAATAAAAAAACAAAATCAGACATGGGTTCGTTTTAATATTCTACACAAAAAATCCTTCATTCATCAAACTTTTATGTACGTATTTACTATTTTATTTTATATCACTTAATTTTTTTTAACTTTTGTTACTTTAATATAAAACGACACATAGTAAATTCTTAAAAGTAAGCTTTTATAAGTATTTGTAAAACTATTACATTCAAATGTGTTCAGTGTCACCCTTCCTCAGATCTTATCGAGTGGGACTAAGGGAGATGACAAGGACATGACGTAAGCAATGAATATTAGAGTATAATAAATCACTGAAACAAACCTCTTACATCTACTTACTCAAAAGTGATGTAAATACGTTAAAGCTTAGATTAACTTAACTTTTTTATAATTGCAATTGGCGAACAAGCGGCCACCTGATTACAGGTGACTGTTACCAAAAGGCATCTGCAACAAGCTTATATGAAAATGTGTTGTTTACTTTTAATGGATGGAGGAGGAGTAAAAAGAAAAAAATACAATTCCTTTTTTCATCTGTTTCCTCCCCCATCAAATCCTCCTACCGTTCCTATCCTTTCCGAATTAGAAAAGGTGAGGAAATTCTAATCTGGTAATAGCATCCGATCGAGCCGAGGCTCGTCCCTTTCGGGCACCCTCGAATCGGACTGCTAAACGCGTAATGATTGACAGCCCAAGTGGTGGGCCCTTATGCCCAGTCACTCCACGGAGCGTCCACCGAAGCGATATAAGAGCGGTGGCTGGTATCGGTAGCCTCCCAAACCGGTAAAAATATAAGCAAAGTATCGGCACGAACCGAGGCTTCCGAGGGAGCCTTCGAGCTTAGTTACTCTTAACGAGGCTAAGGCTAGGCGTCTTCAAGGCTCTGCCGCCTCAAGCCCGGCGTAACTGTAAGTGCCTCCTCAAAGCAAACAGTGGCAAATCAGTCAAAAAAAAAGGTTAGGACAGGAATTAGGCCTCTGGCACCTCTCTCATCAAACGAAGTTCAGAAAACTTCTACTTCACGTCTGTCTTCTATGAAGTCGTAGTCTTTACATTGGTAGAGCTAAATTCAGCTTAACGTAGTCAAAAATGTTTTATATTTATTTATTTATTTGATACAATTTAAACTTATTTTATTTCGGTATTAATCGTAATCACTAGTACAAAGTTTCAAAAAAGTATTGGAATCGTTCCTTAACGAGTTTACAAAATTTTAACGAAGCATTCTAAATATTTCTTATCAAAGACCATTAAGAGAGTTTCATTAAAATTTAAGATCTTTTGTATAAATAGTAAAAGTAAGTAATAATAATAGTAAGAGTAATAGAAATTGCCGACCCGTATCTTCATTGTGTGTTCGTTAACAAATGACACAAAAAACAAGTATTTAACGGACAGTAGCGGT
This sequence comes from Papilio alexanor hazarajatica, assembly GCA_018246295.1. Taxonomy (NCBI): domain Eukaryota; kingdom Metazoa; phylum Arthropoda; class Insecta; order Lepidoptera; family Papilionidae; genus Papilio; species Papilio alexanor. The sequence goes on from DWLR01003700.1 coordinate 11,394, forward strand.
CAGACTGCGGTTTCAGACAATTTGTTACATGTCTACAAATAGGGTGACCTCGCTCCGTTTATCATATTACCTTTTGTTTTAATGAACGCTAGTTTTAGTATTACTTACATTTTTTAAAAAAATATAATACGCATAATTACATAAACAATTTACCATATACAATAAATAATACATTACATACAATAAAAATACAAAAGTTTAATATCTGTAAATTGTAAACCCAGCGCAAAACAGCAAAACTTTCACAACACCGTAAAATGTTTCAAAGCGAATGAAAAATCTTTCTTAGAACAAAAAAAAGTTTTTTTTTTCAAAAATGTTCGATAATTAGTCTTTCGAAACTGATCCGCCTTACTAAAGACGGGATTAAAAGTAGTAATAAATAAGTAAGTCTTTAATTAAGACGGAAGGTCTTTTCGTGTTCGAAGCATGACCTAAATCTACAATAAAGACTAACTTTAAGTTGTTGATTAAAATGTATGCAATATAATGAATATTCATAATAATTCTATATGATCTGATTCAAGTTATTTTTATAGCAATGTTAATGACAATGAAACGTAATCTATATGATTTGCTTAGAATAATTTACCTTTTCATGTTTAGCTATAAATAAAAAACGTGTCATGTAATGTGTCATTTGATAGTCATTTTAAAATTTTATAACTTACCATTATCGCACACATTCGAGCGGCTACTAAAATTGATTATAATATTATAGACTAATATTCTACTAAGTCCATAGTAAAATAAATAAAAATTTGATAAAAATGGAGTAAAAAAATGGACTCAAGAACCAATTTAACATATTGAAGCCAGTTTATTTAAAAGAGATTTTCCGTATCGTATTTATTATAGCTTAAGCTATGCAAGGAGGAGTGTAATTAATTGCTAGTTAAGTTAAGCAAGGCAATTCTGGTCTCCGACTATCTAGAAAGCTTATCTCTTAAAGCAAACTCTTCCTTTTTATTTTGCGTTGTCTTTTGATAGGCGAGAGGGTGGAAGTAAATAAAGGAGGAAATATGGTTTTCGGCACCTAACTGTTTAGGATTTTTATCCGACAGGACAATCAAGAACAGTAATTTTCACACGTATGTAATTTGTAGCCTAAATGGCTTGACCAGTTATACAAAGTTGATTTTAAATTAACTATTCTTGTTAAATTACTGCTTTGTTAAATATGTCTTACGTTGTATTGCATAATGCATTCCCTCAAAGCATTTTCCGGACAATGGCCGTCCCGCAGCGCCCTCAAAACAATTTGTTACGTGTTCACAGATGAGGCAGTTGTGCTCTAGTTACATTGATTTGTGTATTGTCCTTTGTTTCAATGGAAGCGCTTGCTATTCAACTGAATGGTGTTGATTGCAAATGTCTTTTCATCTTTGAAATATATAAGAATAAATTATTGTACTGTTTTCAAAAGAAATTTCTCAATTATCTAATTTTTTAGAAATTTTGAAAGTTCACACTTAATTTGATCGATTTTGTAACTATTACTATTCGTAGCAATTATGGAGGAGCATATAAGGTCGAAATTAATGTATAAAATATAACGGACACTCTTTTACTGATCAAGTTTTCTTTTTTGATTATTTTCAGAGCCAATTAAATGAAATTGATTACAAAATGTTGTGACTAGGGCATCACAATTATTTTTTTATAGAATAAAGGAGGCAAACGAGCAGCGGGTCGCCTAACATTAAGTGAACCGACGCCCATGGACATCCGC
>DWLR01003701.1:0-13125 GCA_018246295.1 Papilio alexanor hazarajatica
ATATATATATATATATATATTTGGTATACTAAGCCTTAGGCGTATCTTACGGTCTGACACAATTTTCTATAGCCGTTATAATTGTTTATAAATTTTCCAAAGAAAATTGTTACTTAAGTAGTACTTTTTTAGATTTTCTTTACTGAATTTGTGTTAGCTGAATAGGTAAATCGTTAGCTCCTTTACTATATTTGAAAATCACTCGACTGTATCTTGACAAGTTAGCGAGTTTAAAATCGTATTATTTCGTCTTATATTTGACTCGAGACTGAATAAAATGTTTACACAATGCAGAAATATACGGGCAATATGATATTTTCGCTAAATTCCGTCCACCCCACTTTGTTTTTTGAGATTCCACGTCCACCCGATTTGGATACAAACCCTGATTCTCACAACTATCTTTTGGAATGGTCTATCTGTGTTATTTCCAAACAGACGTCAGTCAGATTTGTTCAAGAATAGAGCGTATTTCTACCTTGAAAGTGGGTAATGCACCTGTAACTCTTCTGGTTGTTACCGACTGACAGTAGGGTATAGTTTTTTGCGGGTATACATATATGTATGTATACATGTAACGAACATGTAATCAGATGTCATTCTATTGTCTCTGGTCTCTCAGTACTATTGCTTGCCAATTGCCATTAGACGACCCTTTGCTTGTTTCTTAATCTACTTTAAAAAGAAATGTAGTTTGCGGATTTTTTTATAGAAGAAGGGGGCAAACGAGCAACGAGTCGCCCAAAAGAGTGATCACCGCCGTCCATGAACATCCGCAACACGAGAGAAAACGCAGATGCGTTTCCGGTCTTTTAGGAAGGAGTACGTCCTTTTCTTGAAGGACCCTAAGTCATATTGGTTTGGAAATACCGCCGACGACAGATCATTCCACAACACAACTGTACGAGGCAGAAAATTTCGGGAAAACCGAGCCGTAGTGGACATGGCAGATAATTAAGAATTGTACAACATAAAATGAAAACGTTTAATTTCCAAAAATGTAAATATAAATAACATTAAACATGACTTCAACTCGCAATAAAATTACAACGAATTGTAGAGATTGTTCGTAGCGTAATGAATACTGTTTTCGATTAAAGTAAACGAAGAAAAGTTTAATCCGACAAATAACCGTTAATTATATTTGGAACCAAGAAATACGTAATTAGATGTGGACTGTTTAAAATCAGACTAAAATGTAGCGAGCTTTAAATAAATTAGTCCAATAATTTAGTTTCGGTGATTTCATTGTAATGTTGGTTTCGAGAGAAAAAACAAAGATTATGTTGTTGAAAATATTGTGCTTAAATAAAAAAGGTTGGTGGGAACGAAACACTTTTTGCGAAATTCACATGAATTTCGCAGAAAGTGTTTTTTTTTTTAATAGTAATTAATTAATGCAATTAGTAGAAATGCAAGTCCGTCCCTTATCTTATATCTAAGCTATTTTGCATGTAACAGCTCAAATATTTATTGAAACTCGATGAAACTATGACCGAAACTTATTCCTTAAGGTAAAGTTAAAAAGAAAACTGTAAAAGTTTGTTGTCCAATAGCTACATATGAGAGATTGGTAATAGATGGATAACATTGATATTTACCAATAAACTACTTATATGTTTATTATAGAACATTTTACATCAACCAATCACACAATCCAATTTAGTTAAAACCAGATATGAACTCGCTTTTCGTCCGATGCAATATTATATCCTTTTCATATTAACGTATGCATATGTACGTCTAATTTGAAATTCATTTAATGTGGATACCGCGTTTGCGAATTCTCTACGATCAAAGAAAAAGTCATACAAGAAAAATTTTAACTTTATTTTTCTTTGATACTTTGATTGAATGATTAAAATTTGCCTTTTTATTTCATAAAATCATTTATTATATCCGTAATTTGTATAACAGGTTTTTACAGAATATTTCCATTGAAATGACATATGGAAAACATTAATTTATAATACCATACCCAATGATTACTCTGTTACTCTATTCTTTACGGTTATATAAAATTTATTTCTTTTAAAAGTAAACTTTTAATAAATATTCTAATACTTACAAAATGGTTAAATGCCACCTAGTTTCTTAGAAGAGATAAAGGCTATTTAAAAAAATAAAAATAAAATATTTAACACTAGAAAATTCAGCAGCTGCAGCGAATATCATGACCAACGAATTACCAGCGTCTTATATCATACTTTTGCGTTTTTTGTTTTGTATAAGAAGGTGGCATACGAGCCAGCGGTGACCTATGTGACCTCTACCCATAGGTATATGGAACAAGCTTTTGTGATATGACTATTACTGCATCTGTAACCCTTATTTATTGTTGTGCATGTTAATTAGTAACAGGAGCCATTTGACAACAGTTTAGCAGTTTGTCACACTTAGAACAAGCGTATATTGAAAGGAACTTAAATCTGTATCTATACATATAATAAAATCGTAACTGATCGGTGTCTGTACATGGAAAATAAAGTAGCAAAACTATTACAGGGAGTATTTACCAAAGCTATAGAACTCAAAACAACGATTTTTAAAATTTTTGTCTATTTGTCTGTTTATCTGTTTGTCTGTTACATTGTTCGCGCTAATCTCAGCAATGGGTTAACTGATTTGGTTTTCACCAATGCATAGTAATTAACTTCAGTCGTTAGATTAAGTCTTTATTTCATTTAAATCGGTGCATAAATAAAAAGTTATATCAATTTAAAGCGTTATGTTAAAATTTCTTCAGAAAAAATGCTATAAAATGACTATTTAGTTGATTAGGATGAAACTTTAGTTTACTATATATGATGTTCTATAAAATGACGATGGTTCAAAGATAATACAAAGTTAAAAATAGACATTTTGAAATTACCAATGTAACTTGACCTTCGATCTATATTGTCAAATGGGCTAATCATGGTTCTACTTAGGCTGGACGCTTCGGTTGTACGGGATTGCGAGTTTATTACAAGAAAGCGGTTGAAAAAATTAACTTTTAACATTTTTACAATGTTGCTACGTTAGGTCACTAGGTGGCATAAAATAGTATAAATAGGATTTGGTAAATTTAAAAATTAATATTCACACCTGTTAACAGGATTTTCAAAATGTGTTCTTTTACTCCTCAAAAATAATAAAGTATCCTTGGAAATCTTAATCTTTTAAGAACTCTGACACAAAAGTATTTGGCGATTTAAGTAAAATTTGATCAGTTATTTAATAAACTGTATAATAATACTAAATCTGAACCGTCACTTAGCTCTAAAAGGTCAAATATCGAGTCTATCTTTTAAGGGCGTCCTAAGATTTTAGGTGTTATTTTGACAGCGATTCAACTGAAACTTAAATTTCACTTAAATTTCTTTACGGGCTCCTTAAATCTATTAGTCGATAATAATAATATAATTAATAATTAAATTCAAGATAACTGTTTCTTTTTTGTTATGCACTTTGTTAGGTTGTGGTTGTGTTTTTTTTTTTTTTCTAGCAATAAAATTGTTATTTTTTTATTTATTTAGGTTAGGTAATACTCAATTTAAAAAAGAACTGAATATATAAGTTACCTTTTCTTTCTTCGTAATCCCTACTAATATTGTAAATACGAAAGTAGCTCTGTCTGTCTGTCTGTCTGTTACTGTTTTACGTCTAAATCACTAAACCGATTTTGAGGAAATTTGGTAAAACGATAGATTTGACCTTAGGAAATGAAATATGCTACATTGTATTGCGAAAAAAAAGGTTGAAGGGGTATGGGGGGGTGTTCGTAAAACCGACTTAACCAATCATCATCAAACTTTGTACACATATTCTTTAAGGTACTGGGAAGGGTATAGGATAGTATTTATTACATACAAAATGAATACATAAAAATTTCATAATATTAAAAATGCGAATGTTTGGATGGACGTTTCTCACCACGTAACTCCACACCAGCTAAACAGATCTGCACGAAATTTGGCACAGAGATAGATTATAGTCTGGAACATCACTTATACTGGAAAAATGTACCGTTTCCGCGGAACGTTTTTCACCCAGATATGTATATGTATATGTTTACATATAGATACATCAATATTGAATTCCACGCGGACGAAGTCGCGGGTAACAGCTTGTAAATCAAAGAAATTGTAGTGATTTTTCATCAACATTTTTTTTATTTGAAATGTCGCCATGTTAATAATTCACTTTTACGTTTTGTAACAATTCTAATTTAGCTACAATTTGTGTTAGGAGATTGTTCAGTAGTTCGACAATAGTCGAATGCCAGATTCAACCCCACGACTTCGTGTTTCACAGTCCATGACGCTATTAGCATGTCTGTTTTTTGTTTTTACTGGCTAATTACTAAATCCTACTTGGTTTCTTAACAATGGTTTTCTGTACAATTTAATTTTGAATAATACGAATATTATCAACCGTACATTAACATCATGAGGATGTTTTCGTTTGCAGGGGGAGTGTTAAAATTAAACTGAACAGATGTGACGCTCTGACAAGGGTCGATATCCGAATGGGGCCTATTGTGCTTAGCTACCCCAATTCATACATATATGCATTGTGTTGTTGTAGTGTGCCGCTCTATAGAAATTACCTATTCAAATGTTGCTAACACCTGTAACACGTGTCTATAACCAACCTTACTTCAAAGATATTTGCAAAATAATTATTATTTGAGTAGTATAGTACTGTACTTCGTAATATCATATAGTAGGTACCTATAGTATTTCTATAAAATATTATCCAGTTTAATTGTACATACAAACTATACGCCATTACTCTACACATATTCCTCGTATGAGCCATTGCTTCTACAGCGAGCGTCAAAATTAACGTAAGTTTTTATTATTTTGTTAGTTGTTATTAGTAAGACTATGCCGTAAGCTTTTTTATAACAACATTTACAATGACCTAAAAAAACACACACAAACATAAAAAATAAAAAATATCTAATGCTAAATGCTAAAAAATAAAAAATAGTTAATGATATGTCGTAAAAAGTATTAACCACCAGCTAGAAGAAACTCTACTAAAGTTAATTAAGTTTCGTTATAACTCGATGTCAATCTGTATACCTGAGCAAAAGTAATATAACTCGTAAGCTAAGCATTAAAAAAAGATTTGATCTCACATCATTAATGACGTAGGTGGATGTTGAATCGCACGTAGCCTTTTTAATACGATCACGTCTAACCCCCGCACTTACAAAAAGCTCCGCGTACTCATAAAGTGGGACGTAACTATGTCACTTCGACACGCTGAGGGAAAATTCACGGGAACACATTAAAACGAGGAACATTACGCCCTAATGTGTGAAGTAATGTTGATAAAATATTAATATGTATGAGCCTTTCTTGTTAGACGCTCCCGTTCGGATTTTCAGATGCCTCTTTGATGGTAACAAGTCTTCATAAGAAATCATTCAATTTTTTTCAACGCTCCCCCAATATTTGATCAATATTTGAATGTCTTTAATCATAATTTGATGTTAAAGAAAAGAGAAAAAATACAGTAATGGTTAATATAATTCTTATACTTTGACTTTGGCCTTTGATTTTCTTTCATTTAACTTACGAAATTATGACAAAGTTTAGTATGAATATATGATAGGACACCATGTCTATATCTCGATCTATATAGATAATTTAATTATATGACAAGTGGAAAAATCATATAATTACTATAAAAGTGTGAAATTCATTGAAAAGCAAAAATATGCGATGTACTTTAGGTGAATCCAACACGAAAATTGTCCAGGGAATAGGAAACCGGAGGAAATCTAGCGGTCACTTTAATCGTAAATTGAATCTGAATAGCGGGGGAATTACATATATCCCTTGTAAATGGCGAGTTGTAGTGAGAGAGAAAAACATTTACGAACTCGTAACCTCCTTTCCTGTATTATGCAAATTAAATAAGGATGTGTTTTCCGACTCACGCTGGACATTGTTTTTTACAGTTCACAATCAAATTGTTCTGTATTCATTTATACCATCATTTTTATTACAACACGGAAATCAGTTATATAGACAGGAAACTTTCCGACTTTTTATAAATGAATACAAACGGGCAAAGTTTTCAAGTCATTTTAAGTGACTACTGTTACTAAAAAGGGAAGAGAGTTAGACATGTCAAACAAATCGCAGAAGTATAAAATACCTCTCTCGATTCCCCTATACTCCTCCGGCAAAACTGTTGTTCTAAAAAAACATGCCGAAAACACTATGATTGAAACAGAATGTTTAGGTAATGTTTTCTATATGTATATATTGTATGTTCATATTGTAGAACCGTTTCATTGTGACCTCCTGTAGCCTATACGGCTTTACCAGGTTTGAAAAGTGTTGTTCGGTTTATATTCTTCCGAGCGTCGTAGAGGTACAATCAGTCGGGTTTATTGTTGTTTTTTTAATGTCTTACTACTTGTTAGTATATATGTCAAGAAGAGAGGTCGCGACCTACCACCTCTACTACAGTGTTACTAGCATATTCATTAATTTCTATTTCTATCATTCTTTTTTAAGCTTTCATATGCATTTAAAAAGGTAGCGGTTGTGAAAAATTTATTACTCAACTGGCTGTTCAAGTGTCTACTTAACAAGTAACTAAACTGGCTAAATAAAGAAAAGATTAACCGTACTGTACCCGAGCGTTCAGTTAACATCGCCGCGGGCTAATTTGTTATATCGTAAATCCGCTTGCATGCGGCGCTAGACAGAGTTTGCCCTTTCAAGTTCTACTTAACACGGAAACTTCTACAATGCCATCAGCTTGTGCATTTTTAAAGGAATATACACTTTAAAAACTGTAGATATTTCATTAAAAGCATAATGAATCTGCATCTGAATGAGGTAATGCGCTTTTCAAAGTTTATTTGTAATTTAATGTGAATTATGCGTGTCATCAAACACATTTTTTCCTAGTTAGATTTTCATATGAAAGGATCGTTTTTTTATATATTATACGTATAGTTTAATAGAACTAAAGGTACACACAAAGTTCTAACTAAATAAACCATGTTTTTTTTTTAATTTTTAACTAGATGGTGCTTATCTAAATCTAAATCTCAAAATCAAATTATTATTTTCTTATATTGATGATTCTTGTCAGAATATACGACAATGTCATGTGATATGTTGATAGCGATAAAATTTCTATCGAAAGATTTCGTATTAATAGATAGCCCCAGATTAATTAAAATATAATTCTTTTAAAATCTGCACAAAAAAAAAACATTTCCACTGCTGAAAATGATTATCACTGCCACAATCTAATTGCGATATATAAGAACCGTTCGTTTTCCAGTAACACGGTGAAAGAGATGTGATGCTTCAGGGGATGGGACTTTTTATTCCGTCATCTGTGGTGCCCATCGGTGGCAGCTCCCGGCCTTGGTTTGGTCGATCCTGCAAATTAGCGTCGCACCAAAAGCAGGACTTATCGAGCCTAGGCAGATGCGTCAGCGGCGAGAGATGTAAATACCAGCGTCCTCAAAAAGAAGTATAACTCCGCCTCCAGGTCTTTCAAAAAAGTTATTGCCAAGGCAAAGTCTGATCACGTGGCCAGCATTGGGGAGAGGCTGGTGCGCCTTCCTTCTGGGACTCGTGCGTTTTGGTCTCTCGCCAAGGCTCTCCAAGGGAATTTCTGTACGCCATCTTTACCATCGTTGCGCAGGAGGGATGATTCGTTACCCCACACCGAGAGAGAAGGCCGATCTTCTGGGTTGTCTTTTTGCATCCAACTCGACTCTGGATGACAAACGTAATTTGCCGCCGAAAATCCCGTGCAGTGTAACCATTACGTCGGATATCCAATTTCACCAGAGATCAGTGCGCAAATCGCTGCAATCTCTAGATGTTTATAAGTCGAGTGGGCCCGACGGAATTCCTCCCATAGTGCTTAGGACATGTGCTCCTGAGTTGGCCTCGGTCCTAACGCGTCTCCTTACTCCTACTCCTTAGGAAATCCCGAAATCATAGAAGATTGCCATAGTTCACCCAATTCCAGAGAAAGGTGATAGCTTAGATCCGTCCAACTATAGGCTTATAGCAATTACCCCTTTGTTCCCTAAAATTATGGAAAAGACCATCAACTGCCAACTCATGAGGTACCTAGAGGAGCACCAGCTGATTAGCGATCGTCAGTACGGCTTTCGTCAGCGTCGGTCAGCTGGTGATCTAGTGTACCTAACTCATCGGTGGGCTGAGGCAATCGAGGGTAAGGGGGAGGTGTTGGCGGTCAGTTTGGATGTAGCCAAGGCCTTTGACCGGGTGTGGCTCAAAGCGTTTCTTTCGAAGCTACCTTCTGGAGGATCGTAGCATCAAGGTCGTTGTTGATGTTGCATGCTCGAATCCGAAACCTATAAACGCTGATCTGCCACAGGGTTGTGTACTGTCGCCCACCCTGTTTCTTCTGCATATCAATGACATGCTTCAAAGCAGTAATATCCATTGCTACATAGATGATAGCACAGGTGATGAGATGTACTCGGCCCGTAGTAATCGGCCCTAATAGTTCTCGGGCCACCGTCAATGAGAGCCGGAATAAACTTGTGTCCGAACTTGAGACCTTGCTGGGTGGTGTCTCGGACTGGGGTCGACAATATCTTGTCCATTTCAATCCCGAAAAGACACAGGTTTGCGCGTTTACCGCTAAGAATAAACCCTTTGTCGTAAATCTGCACTTCGAGAACACTTCCCTGATTGCCTCAGCTAGTATTAGTATTCTCGGCGTTGCCATATCTAGTGACGTTCAGTTTCGTGGTCACTTGGAAGACAAGGCCAAGCTGGCCTCCAAAAATCTGGGTGCGCTCAGCAGAGCGAAGCAGTATTTTCAGCCAGCCAGCCACCGCCTTCAACTGTATAAGGCGCAAGTGCAGCCACACATAGAATACTGCTCGCACCTCTGGGCTGGAGCCCCACAATACTAGCTTCTTCTATTTGACCGCATACAACGGAGAGAGACTCGAATCGTTAACGACCGAGTTCTTACCGATCGGCTTGACCCTTTGGCCTTGCGACGGGACGTCAGTTCTCTTTGCATATTTCACCATATTTACCATGGGGAGTGTTCCGAATAATTGTTTGGAACAATTCCTGTCGCGGAGTTTCGTCATCTTACGACTCGACAGATCGCCAAATACCACCCACATCACCTGGATAGTTGGTTTTCCACAACCGTTCGGTTCTCGCGAAACTTCTTGCCTCGCACTGCCGCGTTGTGGAATGATCTGTCATCAGCGGTATTTCCAAACCAATTCGACTTAGGGTCCTTCAAGAAGAGAGCGTAGCTTTTCCTTAAAGGCCGGCAACGCATTCGCGGTTCCTCTGGTGTTGCGAATGTCTATGGGCGTCGGTTATCGCTTGTTATTGGGCGACCCGTTGCTCGCTTGCCCCCTTCTCATATAAAAAAAACAAGGCGGTAGAGCGCGCTCGTCTCGAAAATATGATAGTGTCGTGTAGATGTCGTTAGGCAGGATTAATAGCATTTATTAACCATTCATTTTTACTTAAAATGTGCACTCACCGATATAAAAGTTTAACCCGTATGAGTTGATTATTAAATTAGTTCGCGAATAATTGAATTGGTTCGTTTGAAAATCACGACTGTAAAGTTTAAATCTAATTTAATACTATAAAGCATAACAATTATTGTATATATGACTAAAATTATCTCAGAAATGTCTCTAACGATGTGGATGACATTGTATATTTAGTTACTGTCCATATGTGAAATTCTACAAAAAAACGCGGAGCAAGCTCGGCCTAAATTTACTTAGTCTGATTTACAATTATTCTTAAGTAAAGCAGTTGTTACATATAGGTTACAAATTTGAGTGAAATATTTAACTAAATTAATCTGTTCAATATTTAGATATGCGAACGGTATGCCTTCCAGTCATTACGTGATTGGGCAATCACACGAACCAATTTAGTTAAAAGGTTATATGAACGGTTCTATGTGACGGTTGAAATAAAATATTTATGGAAAATGAATTTTGTCTTGTTAGATGTTGCTTATTTATTAAGTGTTTTTCGCAATAAAAATATATAATTAATAACAGTGGTAAATGAGTAACGTGATTTTTAGTAACGACAAACCCTTTCCTTATTCCCTCCCTTCCCTGTAAGCTCCAGGTCTCTACATATAAGCTGGAAACGTATTTACAATTCATACATTTCTTGTGTGGGTAATGAATAGCTGTCAACTTGAAAAAATATTTGTTTTTAACTTGTTGAAACTGTTCTTTGCTTGTCAGCAGCGCGCATAAAAAGGTTTTAAAGAATGTTTATTGAACAACATCTGTTGGACGAATGGCCTGCTCGACCGGTGCAATATCACGCCCTCACAAAAGACAGGCGTGAAGTAGAAGTATTCTGCGTTTCATCTGATGAGTGAGGTGCCGGAAGCCGACTAGTCTAGTCCTCTTCTGCTACCAACCTTTTTCTTTTAAGGAAAAGATGGTAAGAGGAATTTTCCGAGGTTTGGCGTCAGTCAGTCGGCCGGCCGTAAAAATTAAATCCAAAACCAATTACAATATGGATTAAAGTTCAGAACATATGAAAGAATAGTAAGTGTATACTGTGCCACCCCTACATACGTACAGTGGGAAAAGAACAAGGAGATGACTGTGTGTTGTGTGTCACAAAAACATTTTAGGTCAATTTTGTTGAAATTTAGAGACTCAATAAAATACATGTTATAAAATACAAGGACGCGTACAAATACATTCAGTGAGGTATTTTAGAGTCCTTGAAGATCCCAGAGATGTTCAGTGGCAGGCGAGCGCTAAAATTTAGTCGGACAGATATGTGTCACAGTGACAAGGGTTGGTTTGGGTAAGATCTATTATGTTTATACACAGTTGCGTAACATTGTGATACATTAGACTGTTTATTGAGACCATTGGCAAATTTGAAACGTTGCCGGTGGGACTTTGCATTTAATACTATTCTAAACTCCGTCCCTTTGTGCAAATTTCAATTTATTAAACTGATATATTAAATCTTTGCTTACTTAATGTACTCAATATTTTTTGTTACAATTTTAATTCAAACAAATAAAAATATTAACAACGGCAATATGTTTACAGTTAATAGTTTGGCGTCGACTTAAGGACTTATTTTTTATTCTCGACGTCTAACTTGATATTGCCAGCTATTTAATCTATTACATCTCTATACTACTTTGGTTTGGGCGTGATGAAAGAATTGCAAAAGAAAGTAGCAATGTTGTCCCGCCTAATTGAATTTATAAATCGACCTTGACGTAATAGGATAGCAAAGGTGGATATAAGAAGCTAGAGGAGTGTATCGACCCCAAGTATGGTTGCGTATTTATTTCTTTATTAGTTCCTTTATTACTGATTTTAGGACTCTTCCATAACATAAAACATATCACTATTGATATGAACGGGTAAAAACTTTTGTTGACTAGCAAAATACGAAAGAAACAGTTGCATAAACACACATGAGCTAGGGGAGAGTTGTGACGCGTATAGTTTAAACAATTGTAGGGACTAATTAACACTGTGTTGACAACTCTTACACTAATGGGTGCTTTACTAATGCTAACTAACGAGGGTCTGCGTGTTTCTAAACTTACGGTATGGCTTTTGTGTAGCTTAGTTATCTTTGTTAGATAGCGTTAGTCATTGTCGGTGGTCTAATTGACTTCTTCAATGCTCCGTTTCAACTAGTTACCAGGCCAATTAGTAACTACGATCAAAGACTAAATCTCTGCTAGTATTCGACTACAAAGATTTCAATGTCTTCGCACTTAATGAATGTGGTACAAATGTTTTCCTTGAATGTTTGTGTATGTTTTTTTTTAAATATTCATATATTTACGAAGTAACTATATCAGATTACGTTAGTAGATATCTACTCGGTCTAAATTTCTTGATTTACTTGCCTTCATCGCGACACTACCACCGTGATATTTGGCATTCCACAATCGTACAGTTCTCGCGACACTTCCTGCCTCGCACAGCCGCGTTGTTGAACAATCTGTACTCAGCGGTATTTCCAAACCAGTACGACTTAAGATCTTTCAAGAAGAGAGCGTATCTTTTCCTTAAAAGCCGGCAACGCGTTTAAAGTTCCTCTAGTGTGGCGGATGTCCATGGGCGACCATCCATGGGATGGGCATCATGTATAAAAAAATTGCGTGTAGAACAAGTGAGAGAAGTTTGTGAGGATCGCGCTAAATGGAATTCTATAATCTCTGGCTAACCTTCTTGATTACGGTCGTGATTGTTTTATGTAACAATAAATTGTTTATTCTTGTGAAGTCAGGTTATCGTTTTCCTTACATTTAATATTTTCAAAAGATTGAATATACAACATCTAGTATCACTTGTAAAAATGTAAATAAGAGTTATGGCAACGGCGAGGTTCATGCATAATACATTATTTTAAACTTGCACATTAAAGAGGGTACTCTTAATGGAATCGAGAGAATATTTGAATTCAATTTGGTATCTGTGGCGCGTAGTCTGTGTGGGACAACGAAGGCTTGATATTGCTTTATCTGCTCTTAATTTTCTTGAATAAAATAATTTCACTAGAAGACGAACAGTTGTTTCTTTGTGCGAATGTTGTGGCGTTATCGTTTCCATAAACAAAAGTACATGTTTCAAATAACCGGTCTTATCTAGAGTCAATGTAATAGTTTGTATGCTATTTCTAATATATATAGATATGTCATAGTTATTTAAGTACTTTGTAGCGACGACCTGTACTATATAATAGCGTATTTATTTAAGGAGTTCTTTTCGGCACGGCCCTGGACACTTCTTTATATATAATTTTGGTAAGAATTTTCTTACTCAAAATGGAAAATGTAATGTAAATTATGTTTTTTTTTTTAATATTGAAAGCATTATTTTAAAATATTACAAAGTATTCAACGCCAGAGAGAGCTAATACACTGAAGTCTCAGGTGGTAGCACTTACAAAATGTTAGCCTAAACTAGGATATAATTTCCGACCGTGGAAGGAAAATTCTCTGAGACACGTTTAAGTGGCGAGCATTACCTTGGATGTCTTAAGCGACTTGATTAATATGTATGAGTTACTCTCATTCCTGGTTGACGTAAATACTAATACCCTATATATATATATATAT
>DWLR01003702.1:0-13124 GCA_018246295.1 Papilio alexanor hazarajatica
TGTCTTGCCACTGCGCCAACCGGTCAATTATTAGCTCTATTCTTAGTACGGTGGAACATACTGCGATCGCCAACCCGCTTGCCAAGCGTGGCGATCATGGCACATTTCCCCTCAATGTTGCGATCAATGGGGGAGGGGGAGGTGGACGATCAAAGGCTGAGATGATGATGAGTTTGCTTCAATTCTTTATGAGATATTCAGCTATCCTAATTTTATTACAGTTGTATTGTAATGTAGCTTTTGTAGTTAATTATTTATATAATATTGCAATAATAGTCAATGAGACGTGATGACAGAATGTTATTTAATGGGTCGTAAATACGTTTCGTTAAAAGTCAAGTCTTATATCTTTAATAGAAACCAGTTATTATTAATCTTATATCCGTTATTGAAATATGTTCGATGTCAGAATGTAGTTTTATGGCGTTTTTTTTTAATTCTCCGCATTTTATAGTATCGTTTTCCTGTGTTACTGGACAGTTTGACGCCACCGTTAAGTATTGTTTGATAACTAAAAATAAAAGATAGATCTTCTTACTGTCAAATTTTACGCATACTTTTCATCTAACAATGATGAAATATAATAAAAAGACAAGTATGGACTTTTTTAAGAAAGTACATGCAGTTTTACTGACTCAACGTTATTGCTAGATTTTATGAATATATGTAGATTTATTATTACCTTGTTGACTTAATTTAATAATATAAAAGAAAGTCGACCTTTTTCTCGTATGACCATTACATATTTAATTTTTTTTTTTTAATTAAAACTCTCGATAATTCTATGATGTGGTGTTTTGGTCCTGTTCTTTAATCATATGATGGAGATACAGACCAAGCTAATAAGCTCTCACGATTTATTACTATAAGTACATATGCTTATATAGAGTAATCTTTTGGTATCGGTCCTCGACCAATTAATCTTCGTCGAGCCTCGTCCTAAATCCGTCGGATAGGTAATTAAGAAAAATGGTAGTAAATTTAGTGTCGGTAAATGCATTACGAAATCCAAGGGTACTTACTTGCGTGCTCGCATTGACAGGTTTTTCCATTCAAACTACATTTAATAGGGCCGTTCGTGAATAATGTTGACAGATAGCTCTCGATAAAATAATTTAAAAACATCTTTGCAGTAATATTTAAACCTACAATTATTCCAATTTTAAATTAAATTAGGGCAACCTATTCGTCACAAACCCCGATTTCTCTTCGTTTCTTATTTATATCCCTCCTCCTATTATACAAAATAGCAATGCATCCGTCTTCTATTTGTTACGAATTAGTGTGAAGTCGTGTTTGTGAGAGGTTAGTTAATACAAAGTAAACCTAGCCCAGACTTCGATCAAGGTACTGCGGGATTTTTAGGCACACTTTTATCCCGATTACAGACGCCTAGAGTCTAGATTTAGAGTAGCCATTCCCATCGCTTTACCGGCTACCCCTCAGTTCATTACTAGGTGTTTTTTATCCGTTTACTATAAAAAAAATGGCAATAAGCTATGCTGAGTTTCTACTAAATAAAATTACCTTTGTCAGGTTTCCTTGAATCTGTACATTGTACCATCATAATAACATCAATAAACACCTGTGTTGGAACAATAGCTTTTACGCATTCAAATGAGTGCCGAATTGTTTCGAAGCCTTGACGGTTACGTCCATTTTATATCCTAACGCTCGGTTATACATGACATATCGTTAGTAACGAAACAAAGAGCGACATCTACAACGATCATTCATTTTGAAGGTTTCATTTATATTGTAGCGTATCAAACATTCGCCTTAATAGATCGATGTATTTTAGTTTTTCTTTTGTTTTATATCTCAGTCATTAGGGCAAATGACAAATCTTAATCATGATCAGTGACAACTTTTCAATTTTGTAACATTGATGTTCAAGAATTAAAAAATAAGAAGGCTTAATGTTTGTTTTATTTAAATTTCAATTCTGACTCAACGCCCCATGATTTGCTAAAACGGATCTCAAGTCAAAAACCGTAGATTTACGAAGAAAAAAGAAGCGAGACATTTTTAAGGACCGTGGCAAATTGATATCCGTAGTCTGCCTGCTCCGATGGGTTACAGGCGTGAGTGCGTATTATTTTTTTATAAGAATATTAGCAAATTATTGAAAATAATTTCATAATATTTCTTGTAACGAAGTAAAGTCCAACTAAGATTAAAAGCTAGTGCTAGAAATTGGTTCATGACAATAGTCGGATGGCTAATTCCAATCCACGAGCTCATTGATCGGTAGTCCGTACTCATAACCATTAGGTTATTGGTGCTTCAAATATTTAATTATACACAATTACCGTATTATGTAAAGGAATCTGTTGTAACAAATTGTTTAATATATTAAGACGCAGTAAAAAAATGTGACTCAGTGTGTTCTCGAGGTGTGATAAACCAGTCCAACGACAGCCAACCATGACTCTCATGAGTCACCCATATCGCATTAGTTAATGAAGAAAAATTTATTACTGACATCTCCGAATACGAAAAGTAACGCAATACACCGTAGACGGAACACTGTAGCCGAAAAAACTTAGTATGGAGTAAAAGCTTACTTCATTAATTAGCCCTTTGCACTCGAAGTTGTTTTTGATTCATATTACCAGCAACTCGAAGCAATTTCAGTGATAAGATCATATTTACATGTAAATACATGATATGCGCATTTCAAGGAAAGGTCATCGTTGTAATTTATTATTTCTTTTTACTCTCTTAGTGCGGAATGGTCGATGTTTATCATCAAAAGTGGAATATCCTATACAAAATAGTTATTACGATTTGTCTTTGTCCTTATACTGAACTAAAAATTATTTACATTGTCTCCATAGCGGAGCCTACGTGTGCAAAGGGTCAGATCTGCTTAGCAAAATTTCAGTGTATATAAACCTATTGAAGCCGTCTTTTATGATGTTTACATTTAAAAGTAGGCTATTGGAAAGACACTAGCGCCAATGCCTCAGAAGGGTAGTAAGTGATTAAGGATTGTTATTTGACACCGTCTAAGGACCTGAGTGCTTGACTATACTCGGACTGTCTCTTACATAGTGTAAGAAAATTAAAAATCCATGAAACCTTGGCCCACATCAGAAGCTCCGTCATATAAAACTGTAACCCATCGGTACACATATTTTTCATTATATTACTAACTTGAAGATAAATTTAAGCTTCTACGAGAACAAAAATTAACGAAGACAGTACTGATGGTTATTGTAGTCATAAAAATCTATGTAGATTAATGTCGTAGCATTTTTATTTAGTAAAGCAATTAAGTTACGAAACAATTAGTCACATAGAGCGTACAGGAAATGATTAATTGTTGGTTTAAAATTAATTTATAAGAGATAATAAGCTCTTGCTTCTCTCTTGCTTGCATGATATCATCCAAAAGGATGGTATCATGCAATAAGTGATATTTGTAGTGCAATCCCTCAGTGTGTTGTAATTGATCAATATTGTCATACATGTATTCAAAATAAATAAAAATGTGAGAAATGCATAAATTATTAATAAAGGTAACAATATTAAATTGTTTAATGTCATTCCTGAAAATTTATAATTAGTCTCAAGAAAATGAGCTTGTCGAAGTTATCGCATCAAGTTATTAGTAGTGTTGAAAAATTTCGTAATCAAACTTAATCGAATAGTTGAGAAATATGGGATAGATATAATTTTATAGATAATTGACACTTTGTGTCCGGTGTCTCATCACGCGTACATTTCTGATAGTAAAGAATTGTTGAAATTGATTTATTAGGTTAAGAATAAACCACAAAGATTTATATACCTTCGATAATGTGTTTTTATAAATTCGTCTTCCAAATATGTGGCTTGATTTTCGTGATAGTGTGTATGTGAGAGAATTTAGTGTATTACTTATATAAATTTGAAATTACAAATACGGAGATTTTGAATTTGTACCGCAGAAATGTTGATTTCGTGCCGCTTGACTGCGTGGTTATATGAAGTCGCCAATTGGTGACTTTTATGTGGCTTCATTTAGGCCCCATATTAGATATCTGGAGATATGTAATATCTTTGAATAGCCGAACAAGCGAATAATTCATTCCTCATGTTGTTGTTTAATCAGTAGATCCTACAGTATAAAGAAAATAAGCGTGGGTTTAATTATTTAGCAAAGATTAATTATTTAATAGCAATTAATAGATGAATGATAGTTTGCAACGCATAGATTTATCAATATAACAATAGCGAATACATACAGTACAAGATATTTCTATTATCAAGTTGTCCAAGCGACCTTCTCCGCTGCAACTGAACAGAGCAACCAAATAAAATCGTCAATGTTAAGATCTGACACCGATATTATAACATCTTGTGAACAATCACCAAACGTTACCACAGCCTCGGAATTTCCTTTTCCAAAAATAAAATATACCATTTTCATATTCAGTTCAAGTCACAGGTATTAAAAACGTTGGTCTATAGTGCGAAATGTAATTATGCAAAACGTTAGTAATTAAGTTTCTAAAAAAAAAAACAACAATGTTAATAAATCATAAATCAATCAATCAACTATAGATTTGTTTTAATATTAAGTATTAATTAGCATTAATAAATGTGAGTTTTGACTGGCGTCTAAGCGATAATAAATTATCCAGCAATAAAATGAGAATGGGTAAATTTGATGGGTTTATTCCTTCATTAGTAGTTTGATCCATAACGCCGAAAAATACATGTCAGGTGTAGATCACAGTGAAATTTCATCAATTTGTTTTGAATATTCCTTACGTAAAATGATAGACGTAAAATAAGAAAACAATAAATAGTTCAAGTCAAAATATTTTATTCTATATTCTATAAAGGTAGGCAACGCATCTGCAACTCGTAAACGCTTGTTGCAGATGTCTATCGGTAGCGGTCATACTAGTAGGTGACCGCTTGCCCGTTTGCCACCTTCTTGTATAAAAAAATCAATAGTTAAAGTTTGAAGTAAGTCGTGAATCATCCTTTAAGTGATAAAAAAAACTAGAAGGATTATAAGGATTTGCTATCCTTTTCTTAATATTTTAGATCCGTCATTTTGTAATATAAAGCTTGGCAACACTAGCGGCGTACATTTCGTAAGACGCTCAAACGACATTACCATATAAACGACCCGAGCTAGCTACTAAAGCATCGATCAACCGCCTTGTCCGCCGCCCAATAAAAATAGTCTCAGTTACGCGAGGCTAGATACATTATCAACAAGTTTTTTTTTTCAATTTCAATTGTTTGGTTCAGTTAGAGTTTTGTCAAAAGTAAAAAGACTACTAAATTAAAAACTCTCGATTTAATAGCACTTTAGAAGTCTCCACGAGAAAATTAAAATACTGCACACTTAAAATGTTGAGAATTCTAAACGAATTCATAAACTTTTCCCGCGGTACAAACTAAAAATCTGTAATTTTACAACACGGATACTAATAGCTCTAGAAATATATAAATAACATAGTTTTATGTTTGTGTTCAAATATCAAATATCTCGTAAACAAGAACTTTGCATACTGTAAAATTAAGGAAGTATACTGCTGTCTTGATTATACTCAGCGACTAATAAATTAACAGTTAAATAACCAACATTCGCAACACTGAGTGAATTAAGAGGAATGAGAAGAAAAAGGAAAGGAAATAAAAATTCTTCCCTTACCGCTTACTTCTCCGCTTACAGAGTAACACGATTTAATCTTACTGTCACCTCAAAAGTTTTCTTTCTCTCATCATCCTTAAATATTGTCGTGCAGTATCAAACGATTCAATCCTCTCTCCTCCGCAAAAAATACGACTGTATTTATATATAAGACATTCCTCAGCTTCGCTCAGATAGACAAAGAAAATATAGCCTAGGTTACTCGCTGATAGAAGAGCTTCCTATTAGCGAAAGAATTTTTAAAATCAGTCCGGTAGTTTTTGAGTTTATTGGACACAAAAAAAAACAAAGAAATATTTCCTCTTTATATTATTAGTATGACTAAACAATGGGGAAGTATCAAACAAACAGCCGCACACCTCACATTAAAGACACCAGAAAAGCAGTAGTGTAGTTTCATTTTGGGGGCTTTTAGTAATGTAATACGCTCTTTTCTTGACGGGCCCTAAGGCATATAAATTGTACATATGACCTCATATAATCATATATTATATATGTAGCTTCTAACAGGCGTATGGTTTGACAATTTAATGGACTAGGCATTCGAGTGGCCCACTTTTGCGGCAAATAATTTAATCATGCATGCATATGTCGTTTATTTAGAACGTTAGTTACACTTATTACCATAAATTATTACAGATTATAAAGATCGACGTGTAGACGGGGTGTGGTCTGTCCTTTCACGGACCTCTATGCATCGTTTTGCCTTGACTATTAAATGATTTTGTTTTGTTTAATACTGCCATACGATAGTTTAAGTGTGTAATGTAATCCTAATTAAATTTGACGTACAACCAATATAATTGATTAAAACATAAACTAAGAAGTCGTGTTTAGATAGTTGTAGATTAAGAGATTACTTTTTAAATAATTAACCAGATTGGATTAATTTATCGGTAGAAATTTTGCAAGACCGGACATTTTTTTCATGTAATAAGCTGTTCGAATTATCGGATCCTGCAACTTTCGATTGAGTTCATTGGTACGTACGTTCATTACGCAATACGCCACTTGTGTCACCTGACCAGTTGTCGAAATTGGTGTTGAACGGTAATGGAATGTTTTTAGCCTTTGTGTGACAAAAATTATTATTGCTATAAAGGTCTGGAATGCCCAGACTTTATGGCCAGACAGCTGCGAAACGAGTGGGAAAGTGGTGACAGTATTAATATTTAAGAAAAGTAAGCAATAAACCTGTCAGCAACCCAAATAATATGTTTATAAGCTAAACAGCCAAATTTACTTTATGCAATTTTTGTGGATATTAATGTTGAAGAACGGTCACAACTTAGCGACGACACTTATACGAATTTATGTTTCATATCTTTGAGGTTAAATGCTATTCAAATTAATATTTAATTTAAAGAAAGCCCTTCCGTCTGTACCCCTATGAAACAAAAAACAAATAGAATGACACCCCTCTCCAAACATACATGTACATACATACATATGTAGATAACCATATACAAATATACTTATGTGCTCGCTCTCCTGTTAGTGTAAAAATGAGTATATGTAATGAATATATTAGGTGTAATTTCATAAGGATGTCCTCCGTTGATGTCTGTGATATATTGTCAACTATGTTAAATAACTGGGGTTGCTTTGTTCTATCTTTGCGGACAACTCTTTGTACTGAGATGTAGGTTACAATTTATCAACATATACGGATATTATCTTTGAGGTAAAATTTCTTAAAAATATCAGGTAAGGAACGAAACAATAAGAATAAATAATGAGGAAAATTGAATTGTAAAGCGGCTAGCCGCATCCTTTTTTGACATGTTGGAAAACCGTCGAAAGATACGCCATTTTGTATTCCGTATTTTGCGCACGGTACTCATGCTACTTCTAGCATGAGTACCGTGACGTAGACGACCCTTCGGTCGTCAAAAAAAGTGAGAACTCACTGCGGAGATCGTGTAAAATTAATAATGGTAACCCCTGAGGAAAATAGCTGAATATTACGCAATTTTGTATTTTCATCAAAACGAAATAAATAGAAGGTTCATCGAAAATTTTATTCTCATGTTGGAGTCGTGAAATAAAGTTAATTAAAATTGTATAATATGGATAGTTAATAGTTATATGATAATATGAGAAAAGTTGGTTTCCACAAAACTTTGATTTAGATTTGGAACAGCGTATTCATTTGAAACATTTTCTCTAACTTCTTTTTTTCAGAAGCGAAATAAGTATGCAAGTGACGCTATGAGTACTATGGTATGCGAACGTGTTGATAACCGTGTGAACTCGAAGCGTTCGCACTGCGCGAATGTGCTGTTAATTGATGATAATTTTAATCAGAATTCGTATATTATGAAAGAAGTTTCGAATGAATCAGATGTTTTACTCAATCTCGGAATCGATATCAAATATATTTTGTATTTTATATTAGAAACGTAAACATTGACGTTTCTCTAAAGCCTGATATTAAATATGTAACTTTGTCACCGCATAGGATTATGGCAGCCTTTGTGCCCCGTTCCTATCTTATGTAAATTTTCTTTTTCTGTATTTCTAATCGATTATCTTTAATCTGAATACTATATATTATGACATGGTCATCTAACTTATGTATAAACTTTACTATGTAAATGAATAATTTCGGCATTATTTACGCCAGAACATTTTTCGTTTACGTTCGCCTAATAAAAAGAATCACTTTTGAAAAAAATAATTATAGTTATAAGCACTCAGAACACTCATATTATAGAAACTCTTTATCAGTCACCAAAGCGTCGCTACGTACTGTATTATACAGGGAATATTCTACAGATTTCCAAGAATGACAAGACTAGTAAAAGTTTTTTGTCCTTCAAGAAAGAAAAAGGTATTATGACACAGCAAAGCTCCTACAATTAAAACACGCCTTTTATTTAGACACGTAGGCAATGTCTAAAAGTCATGTGTCGCTCGGGGCCAAATAATAAAATATCAAGCGATACACATTACAATAAATATAAAAAATAAACGTCCGAATTCCAAAAGTCGGACATTTAAAAAAACCCGCCGCAACCTTGCGCTGCCTTAAAAAGTCCACGCGAGGTCGACTCCTCTTAAAAAATGTCAATCGATTAACATATAATTTAGTTCAACTTTATTTGTTTTTAATGTTTCCGCGATTTACCGATATGAATATGAATGTAATTACAAAAGGTTAATAACTATATTTCTCCTCTTTACAGTGACAGAAGAGTAATATTTATTGACAATGTTCTAATTTATGGCCGCGGTAGTTATACTTTTAAATTGTTTTTTTTTATATTATTAGGTAAAAAATATTCAATTAAATATTCAATGCTAAACGTAAAATTTAATAGTAAAACAAAGTCATTTTCGTTCAGTACAAAGGACGGCCCTGAGAAATATCCAATGAAAGTTATACTATTTTTGGTAGTGCGTATAATTATTACTTTAATTTGCTCAAAAGTTTAAAACAAATTTTAAATTTTAAAATAAAAAATAATTTTCAAAATAAATTTTCGATGGACTAAATAATACCTGTATATAATTATAATATATAGGTTATAATATATACTTTGAAATTTAATAATTATAGGTAATGTATTTTACGTCACGCTTTACATAACATATGTAATAATAAAACCGCACATGCAGAATGACTTTCTATCGATCTCTATTGATATCGTTTGAAGGAAAATACGACAAAAAGCCCAATGCCAAGTCAAAGTCACCACACATGTGATTGCGCAATAAAATGGACAGCTCTTTGGTCTCTCCCTGGAAGAGGCGGCCCTTTTTCGACGCATTCCATAAAAATTCAAATGTTATGTCATCTAGATTCCAAAGCTGCCATATTGTAAATTTATTTTAATATTATAGCCACAGCGAAATTGCTGATCAAATCTCACTGAAAGTTAACGGCTTTTGTGTGTACCTGGGAGATCTCGGACCCTTCGCCCGTCGCAGCTGTCTGTCAGCAGAGGGGTTTTAGTGAATAACCACTCCCTAAAGCAGGTTGTATGAATTTTGAAGACCTCACAGGAAAAGGCGTATCATATACAAAAAGGTCATGCTTACACGTATCATATATTATGACGTCGTCATAGCTGTCGAGTACAGTATGAAGTATCATTAAAAATGTATGTCGTTTTATCTTGTACCGAAACTGATAAGGCAAATTTGAGTTAGAAGACTTAACACAGCACTGTCATGCAAACACAACGTTTGTCAAAACGTGTGTCATCATCACATTGCAAAATTTCGTTTTATACCCCCACAATGATTATCTTATGTATCGTAAATATACGCGTTCTCGGAGAAGTGTTTTTATCGAGTCTGATCGAATTTTCAATTGAAAAAGGTTTTAAATCGAGACAGTGAGGGGATTAATGTGAAAAAAGTTAAGAGTGTTAGTGGGTAGGTAAGTCCTAACTTATGGTTACTGGCAAAGTGGGAGGAAAAAGATCGCGGAACGACAGCCATCTGAACAGATCCGCACCGCACTTGGCTCCATCATGTATGATGCTCTCCGAGTAGCCGGAGACAGGTCAAGACGGCGTAACAGCCATAGATGGAGGTGGTCACGACCATCAAACATGCGGATTACGACTTATGGAATAGGGAGTACTAGACAGTATCAATGGTAAAGTTACTTTGTCTTTTAAAGAAAAATAAATAGGCAGTAAGTAATTGCAATTAACTAAAATTCTTATTGGTCTACAATTGAATTTTACGACACAAAACTGACATTGGAATTAAGCGCTAAAATGAAAATACTGCATTAAACTTGTAAACATTATCATACCAATTGATACATTAAAATTTGCTCACACATTCTTGGACGTCGTTATTATTAATAGGACACGGCGCAGGTGCTTCTATTGAACAAGATGAACATAATGAAGCAATAAATATTTTTTTATGTCGTGAATTAATTGATCTATAATAAATTACACCACACATCGATTGTAATAATTTACTTTAGATAATTAAGACATTTTATTATTTTGTATAACTAATGCATTGTTTTACCGATCGCCGTCAAATTTCATGCGTCCTTCTTTTCTATATTCTAACATCAATCAAACCATCACTTTTCAAAAAAAATCCCTTCCTTTTATTTATTGTTTAGTATTTATTTGCTATTAATTCACGGTATTATGATTATTATATATTTATCTGTATAACTTTTGTAATTTATAGTGTAACGTATATAACATCGAACTGGAATTATTCTGTAATGGTGTTGATTTTTTGTCAATAAATAAAAAAAAGTTATGGTTAAGACAAAAGAGCACGCGGGTTATATACCCCCTCTTTTCTTAAGAACCCTTATATCAGTCGTATTGATTTGGAAATACCGCTACAGATCGAGTATTGCTTAATTGCATAAATAATCGCCTAAGAAGAATTAACACCTCTGTGCTTACCATGCGCTAGGTGCATATTTTTAGAACGTTGTTTGTGGAGCTAAATTTATAATAGAATATCCTGCATATCCTGCAGTAAATACGCAAGTCGTAAAAAATTATGACGTTTTCGATAAGCTTAACGTCTCGCCAGCGCAGCGTGAGAAGCATGTTCGCATTCACTAGCTCTGTTGCATCACGAGGATGATTAGAATTTCATGAATGTGTTTAAACGCACAGTCAGCACACTAATTAACGTTGAGCGCGCACATTTGTTAACATGGGTCCAACGAATGTTTGGTAACAATTTAGTTTAAAAAATATCCTTTTTAAACATATCCATTACAGTTCATTCTGCTTCAGTAAACATCGACAATCAATATGGTTTGCAATGAAAATTCATTGAATTTAGTCAAACCATATTTCAGTAATTAACCTTTTTATCTTTTAATTTACATAATATATCCTTAATAAATTAAATAATATGTAAATTTCACAAATATATTAAGTACAGTTGACGCCCGTAATCTAAAGGGGTAGGCAGAGATTAAGGATTTCCATTTGGCGCGCACCACCATCATCCACGAATACATTGTCATTACGGGTACTCTTTATATCGCTTCTTTCTTTCTTTAAAATGTAAGTTTTAAGTGTATGCTCCTAAAACGTGATAATAGTATTAACAGCTATATAATAGTTTATGAATTAATGTTTTCTTATTCATTCAAAGTTTCGATAGTTATTGTAGAAATCGAGCATAAAAAAGAAGTTCTTAAAATATCTTCAATTAAACGATCTGGCTACAGTCTGTATACCGTTGAAGAAAGTGAGAGTAGTTGTGACTTAACTCCTCAATGTCGACATGTTTATCAATGGACGCCGGACGTGACTGATTTGATCCAGCACTCATGATCTTTGCATGACGATCGATCACACATGCCCGCAGCCATTACGGATTACTTTTACAAGTACTCATTAATTGCAAATTTAACGACGTAACCTTAATTACAATAAATAGATACAAGAACAAAAAAAGGATGAACGTATGAAATAGGTTTAAAAAAGTCACTTATATGAATGGATATCAAATTCGCTTTTAGGATTAATTTTGAAACAAAACTATTTTCGAACATTTTTATTTTTGAAGCTAGATATTTTTATTTCTATGAATGATTTGTTAACTATAATTAGTTCGTTTTATCACGCTAAATACTTTTTTCTCACGTTTGTTTTTCTTAGATTTATAACATTACATTTTGCTTCTGTGCTGACCGAACTTAAAGCCCTTTTAAAGTCCGCCATGACACTTTCGATTGTGGTCAGCGTTCTACTTCCCATGTTTATTCGTACTTAAGAAGTGCAAAAACCCGACAATTCGTACGTTACACAATGTATAGTATTCGTCAGTTGTTGTCAGTTGTTGTCACAATGTATAGTAATGTCAGACAGTTGGAAGACAGTGGATAGTAATTCCAAATAGATCAGTATCAAAAAGATATCTTATAAACATGGCCTCCTTATGTTTGTGACATAAAATTTAAATGTTTTCAATTTACACCCGCTTTCAGAAAAGTCAATCAATTAAAATTATGGTAAATTACTCATTAATTATTGTTTAACAAAATTTAGGTTGCTAAAACGCTTGTTTGTAATTAATCTGACACAGATTACATGGTGATTTAATTGATATTGAGTGTTAGTTGAATAACAGTTTGATAAATAGTTCAGAAAATACATAACCTTAACAAATTATACACCTAAACCTACCCTTTGTGAGCTGAGGAACAGCTTACAATATGTATATTTTTTTCTAAAATAAATCAATTTAAATCGTACATTATTTACGACGCTTTTATTCGAATTCATTATTAATCCTTATACAATTAAATACATTAGAAAGCTAGAGCATTAAATGTAGATTATAATTGTGTTTTACAATATACCAATTTGATAGTTTGGAAGATAAAATAGGGCATGCTTCGCGAGCCATGCGCTTCCATGTTCATAATATATGGTTGTCAAATATCTCCCTTCCGCTTTTTTGCTCTTTATTCAATGCTTTATAAAAAGTGTTACAGTGATCGGATTTA
>DWLR01003703.1:0-13122 GCA_018246295.1 Papilio alexanor hazarajatica
CTGGGGTTGCGGATGTCCATGGGCGTCGGTTCACTTAATGTTAGGCGACCCGCTGCTCGTTTGCCTCCCTTATTCTAGAAAAAAAACCTATCTTTTACCTTGATAACAATAAACATACATATGTATTTCCATAAGCCTAATTTATTTCTAAATTCATTGCCCTATTACTATGTAAACGGTCTGCTTGTAATTGTGTTAATTCTTACATAGACTTAACAAGGTTTCGCTGTTGTTTTCTGCAAATCGCAGAATCTCCTGACCTAAGACTTTCAGATTTTGGTATTATCAGCTTTTGTCAAAAAATCGATTTCAAACATCTTATAAATATCGACACCCTAACCACCAAATTAAATAATCGTATAACATCGAGCTTTATGCCAAAAAAATGCTTAGAAAGGAATTGAATAGTTTCTTAAACATTAAAAATATTAATTTCCGGAAGGTTAAGAGCAACCCGTCGCCAATTGATTGGCTCGCATTACATGCAATATATTTCTAACTAGCATTTCCTAGGCACCATTTCTCCGGAGGGGCAATCAAGGCTTACGACTTGTACGCTAACACTTTTATTACAACCGGCGCAATACGTCCGAGCGCACATCGCACATTTAAATATTTCAGAGTTAATTACGTTGTTAAAGTTAGACGTTTATTTTATAACTTGAATTTTATAGTGCATCCTGTAAATTCGATGATCTCTATAAATATTAAAAATATTCATACGAGCATTTTATAGTATCAATTAGAATTAGGATCGAGTACAAACAGAGTTGCTACAAATTGCTAATGGCTTAGTAAGGAAGAAACGAGATAGTTTAAGTATCTACGAGTGCATGTTAATCTGCTATTATAAAACTATTTCTATCTCCAAGCAGTAATATTTAAATATTACCAACTATCCGAACATAAGAGCGAGGTTACAAGTGAAATCATTGGCATGATGAAAATCGTGTAGATATTTAAATCTAGTGAAAGAACTCTAAGGTTGTGTTTTGGAATATTTAGTCATGGAATGCTTCACTTTCACTTACCATACTGTAAAAATTTTATGGCTCGTTTCTTTAAAAAAAACATACATACATTATATTTATAAATGTATGTTTTTTTGTTTTTATTTAAAAGCATCTCCAAATATAATACCGGTTTATCTTATTATATAAAATAGGTTATGTGCCATCAAGTCCTACCTAAGATCCAATCTTAAACATGGTATAAAGTACTAGCATATTTAGTTTTTGATGAATGTCATTTAACCTAATTAATTAAACATTTGGATATTTGTGAAAGTTTTAAAAGAATTGGACAGAAAGTGGACATTAACCGTAACATTCAATAGCTAAGGAATTACAAATTCCTATTTATTGATGTTGGTAGGAACATGTGTGCGCAGGAGACCACTATAAAGCGCTCGAGCGGACAAATAAATCGCAGCACCCTTAAACGTCACGCAAACGCATCTGCGGGCCGCATTAGCGGATTGTGAGGTTCGCGGCTTGGTGCGCGGCGTCGGGGCGACAGTAAAAGCCGATTGCAGCGCTCGATCTCTCACACGATAGTTGCCGCGACGCCGGATGCCGCGATAGCGTCTTGCAGCCTCCCAGACGGCCCTAATTGCAACACTATCGTACAAATATCCCGCGGATGTGCACGCTAGCTCGCTCGCTACGCATTGTTTCGGATTCTTCCGCCTGCCACGCTCCTTATCGAAATCTAATGCAGTTTTATTTTCAGTAGTCATTTTATTAACAATCACCTTTATATGGCTAGGTTTATTTACATTTACTCCTAGTCTTACATAAACGATTGATAACATATTTTAATCCTTGTGAAAATATATAAATATATAATAATAGTAAATTTACGTGAAAAATATTATTATATCTCGCTTGTTTTTCAATACCGCATGTCATAAAACAAACAAGTTGTATCAGTTTCACATTTTTAACTGTTATAAATAACCACAGCGGCTTCATACCTTACCACACAGAAAAAAACTGTGTGGCTAATATCAAGCGAATTAGAGTCTTATCTTTTTACAATGGAGTTGAAATAATTAGGTGCGTGCGTGTAAGAATACTCTCTCGACCACCCAAGTGGACAATCGCCAGACGGACAGGCCCAAAGAAACAACCTTAGTAAAAAAAATCAATAGGTTAAAAGCTAATAGCAACTGTTGAGTTTTTCAATCACATTTATGATGTAATAAAATTGTTTTATACACTAATTACAAAGGTTACTATTGCGCTAATATTTTAAAGTAATAATAAATCTCGCATATGTCGTCTCAGTACGTGCAATTATAACTATAAGTCTATTTTATAACGGAAGTCCTAAAAAGTCCCTAGAAGTATGTACAATTATAGAAGTTCTATTATAAGAGTGTTATGAATTTATACACAAAAAGTAAATGGTACACGCTGTTATTAAACAATGGAATTCATATTATCAAATATATAAATTACCTAGCCATTAACCTCAGCTAATTTTTATGATTTGAAATAGATTTTATCGGTTCAAAATGAAATTTTAGTCTAAAGTTTCTACAATATCTTAGTGTCAGCTAACAGGATAGGCAACGTTATTGCGAGATCTTGTTACATTACCTTTCCTTTTAGTACTGGCATCGTTCTAAGCCTCGGACAGATTTAAGAGTCCTTTTATTTTGCGCGAGGCTCTGTCCACGGGGATGCCATTAAAGTGGGCAGTAACCGCTTATCAAGAAAATTACCAGAGCGACGTGATGATACCATCGTTGCTTGCTTAATTTGTATTATCGTGTGTGACAACGCGCTTTACGACTTTCCACTTTGTCGAGATCTCCTCAAATAAATTGTCTTTCCGCTTTCATCGCTGTCCGCGTCAAATTATCTGTAATTTAATGATAATAAAGATTTTAGTAAACTTACTGTGTACAAGTTTAACTTTATGAAAAAGAAAAGAAAGTCTGGTGACCCTGTACACCTTATGGGGTGGTCAGGGATAAGTATATTTTTTCTTTTCATAAACGAAATTTTAACCACAACCAAGCATATTTCCGTATGGCACTTTAAATAAAGTCTCACGGTGCAGTCCTGTTGTCGATCCAGAATTTCTAGATTTGGTGGCATGCATTTGACTGAAATAACGGTTGTGAAGAGGTTTATTTCCCGAGTTAGTTAGTTCTACCTTCCCCTAATATCTGAGACTGTACATGTTTTTACATCTATTATTTGTTTGAAGAACCAACCCTTATCTTACAATGCTTTAAAATTATTTTTCGGTGACATGGTCTTACACTGTGTCATGTTTTGTCTAATGACCTCAGTAAAATATTACAACAAATGCTATTAATGTTTTCTATATGTAGCTTGATTGGCATTTAATATTCCATCTTGTTGTATAGCAAGCTTCTCATTAAATGTGTATTTTACTTCACATGGAGTTATATCTTTTAAAAACAATGGAAACGATTTTTCTAAGATATATTAAGGCAAAGCTTCATTTCTAAAAAAAAAAAAACAATCTGGAAACTTAACTACCGTAACGACTTAAGATATAATTGTCAGATCGTCACGGTTAAATATTTCGCAAACAGATAGTTGAACATCAGTTAGTAGTTCATTTGAAATTCACCATCTGTTTGTTAACGTAATAGGAAATATATTTATAGAAATTAATTTAAAGATATCTATAGATAATTCCACAGGCATGTGATCACACACCGTGGCTGTTATGTTACACAACGTGGATTCGATTTTCAGCTGATTCAGTTTCCTGTGATAATAACGGTTATCAACATCTATCCTAATTGAGTTAAAAGTACGTAGGTTGGGTAAAAGTGGCAGCTTGTTTAACTTATCTAAACCATTAACTTTAAAATAATTCAGAACGTTAATAAAAAAACAAACAAAGAACATCTATGGAAAAGATAAGTTCTGACAATCGTAAATATTTAACATGACAATGATTCATTAGGTAATTGTAAATAGCCGTTCAAGTTCAATCAGGCGATAAAGTGCCTCCCACCAATACAAGAATAAGCTCATTATATACAGTTAGGAGAGCTAAACACCCGGGCGTGGTTCGCGACAAAAACTATGATGAATTATTAACAAGACGCAGATATTTTGTTGTCCGTCCGTCGCCCCTATGGTTATTGTCCTATGCTGCGACCTCCGTGTTGTCGAACTCCCTTATCAGTCAATGATCGTCTCATTTATTTTCCTTATCCTACGTTTTTTATTTCTAAGGTCTATGTTTGATGTCAGATAAACTGTATATTTACTAAACCATCTGTTGAGTCATTCGTTTCGAACTATTTTCGAACATCACTAATTGGTATGTATCGTTACATTCTTTGTTATATATCTTTGACGTGCCTTTCATCATCTCTGCAGAAGATGTATTTCAAGAATACAAACTCCTACATCTATTCCACTTTTTTATTATTTATTTTAATGTGAATCATCTTCTTACATCCTTATCTTTCAAAGACCATTACTTTTGTCTTCTTATATCCTACTACTTTTCCAACCATCCATTACTCTTTTTTCCCATAATTTTACTTTGTCTCTAACCTGTTGTTTTGAAGGAGGAGGTTGTTAATTCACTTGTTTTTTTCGTATATTTGTTATCTTAGGACTTCATATTTTAAGAACTGATTACAATTTTTTATTTTTGTTGTAATATATTAACGTATACATACGAGTAAGACAAGTACTGTATAGGTTTAATGTCTTTATAATGAGACGAACCATGGCTTAAGTGATTTGTAAATAAATCTAGATGTTGCCCTCGGCTTTGCACACAATCGTTTCTTATTTTCTCTCGTTTGAAATTTTTATTAAACTTAATTCCTCGTATATTAATTAGGATAATAGGTAACATGTGTCAAAAAGTTGTTATTGTCAACTGTTCAATGGCAACCGATATTATAAAGTAAGCTTTTTGTATTTTGTTTGGAAAGAATTATACAATTTTGAAATCGGTTTTGTTTTTGTTAAAAAAAAAACGTCTAAATATTATTTAAAACTAGTTGTTTATAGTACGGAATGAATAAGTAACAATTATTATCGTGAGTAAAACACTTGATATGAGTATCCGATTGTTCTAAGAGTGAAAGTACAGGGAACAAGCTGGAGTCGGTTCAAAAGCAGCGAATCAATGCTATTCTTGTCAATGTCACGATTGTGTGCCTTCTGCCCTATCCGAGTCTCAATCGTATCAAAAATAATCCTTGATTTTTATCACATTCGTTGATGAATTTAACATTGTATAAATTGAACTACCGCCAAAGATTTACTCGGTATGCACACTATCACAATAATAATTCGCTTGTTGTTATACATTAAATGTCTTCTAAGAACCCTCTCTATCAATTCATGAGATACGAAAGGCCGTCGTCGTACACGGCCTGATAAAGATATTAGCGTATAATCTAAAATTCTCGAAGGGCTGCCGGCTGTCGTTTTGCAGGGGAATGGTCCTTCCTTTTATTTTAACATGCGTGTACTTTGTACGGTCGAGGCGGCCTGCACAATAAAACCGGCGTGACACCACCTTGCCAGACTAGATAAACATAAATCTGTGCAAACTCTGTTAACTTTGACGATACAATCGTGGGAAGAGAGACGTTAAACTGCCACATAATTGTTTGAGGTTGTGAATGGTAAGGGAATGCGCGACGTCAACTCGCCAAGTACTTACTAAGAAATAGTTTTCTTTGACCAGGCGGGTGTTATATATTTATGTTAATGTCTCCGTGTCGGATAATGTAACAAGGCTAAAGGGTTTTTTTTTGTTTAGAAAATGTTGCTTTTTATTAGGTTCTAACGTTTCTAGTACTTTGTTTGTCAAGTTTGTAACGATCAAATCGTATTTCCACATTGAAATGTTGTAATTCCGTGATTTTAGGATATCGTAGGCACTGTTTTTAACCGACTTCAAAAAAAAGCGGAGGTTTTCAATACGTTTGTATTTTTTATATTTGTTACCGCAGTACCCCGTTATTTTTGAACCGATTTCAAATATGTTTCTTTTGTTGGTAAGGGGACATTTGCCAGTAGGGCCATTTAATTTTGAATGTTATTAGATCTTGGATTTCTTAGAATTGGTAGACTTAAGACAAGTCCAGTTTAGATTTAATGGATTGGTAATAAGACGTATGAGGGTAACAATAAATGATTAAAAATAAAACTAGGTGTTGCCTGTGGCTTCGCACGCATTCGTTTCATATTTTCCTAGCTGTCTTTTTTGTATTTTGACTCTGCGTATATTCATTTCGATAATAGATAACATGTGTCAAAAAAAATTTTCTGTCAACATTACCATGGCAACCGATATTAAAGCAAACCTACAATGAAACTTGTTTGTATTTCTTATCCCTCAAAAAAGGAAGAATTGTACAGATTTGAAGATGGTTTTATTTGATTTTTATCGAAATTATTTTTATTTTTATCGATCCTAGTTAATCAATAAGTCCTTTTGACGAAAAAAATACTGTCTCGTAATTCATGTTTCTATTATGTATTATGACAGATTTAGTAAGATAAGAAGAAGTCATTGCCAATAGCGGTCACGATTCTCTTAAGACTGTGGTGATGTCATTTGTCAGCAGACAACCGTGAAATATGTTAGTGCTTAGATCCAGCATTCATTTTACAATCAGTATAAACATCAGCGATCACTGACCGATCGCAATGCGTATTTAAAAAAGCTGTATTTAAGTGGGAAAAACTTAAACAATTCTTCAGAAGTTAAGACTCGTCACGATAAATAATAGTTTTATATACATAATAGTTTGTGCTGTTTATAACGTTTCATTGATATTCGTTTGATCTTGTCTAGATATCAAAATACCTAATAAAAGTTATATAAGGGAACAACAATAAATCGTAAAAACAATAATTGTGTTAGGTTAACTTATAGTCCAAATTTAAAACAAAGTATCAAGAGATTATTTATAATGGTGCATAATTAACAAGGAAATTAAACAGTGTAAAGCTGTAAGCAATACAAGCAGGTTTACAGCAGTCTTCCTTTTAACTGGATCCCGCTCTCGCATCTTCTGTTGACGTGTAAACAAAATAAAAACTTTTACCTTTTTGGGTCGCAACGGCATTCGAAATACGCTCACCTAAATGCCAATTAATATACAGTATTTATTAAATAATATTTACTTTATGTAATAAAAGTATACAACTGCCGTGGCGGTTCTAATCTGAGTATCTGTAATCTAATCTGAGTATATAATTCAGCTTACGTTACAGTAAAATGCAGCATTTTTGAAATGGTAATAATGTCATTCGTTTTAAGTCAATAATGAAATAAAGTTCATTATTGACTTAAAACGAATGACAGCCAGGATAATCAAACCACAACTGTAATTTTCTTAAGAAAGTTGTTAGCAGTGAAACGTAAACTCTAGACTTTCGTGACAAAAGCCGTCAATTTGTGAGGTACTTCGACTAATTGGCAAAGCGGTGGTTTGTTTTATTGCTATTCTTACTAGTATACCGTTGTAACTCTGAGTACCAGCAAAGTCAATTTAAAGACAAAAAACTTAATTGCATTCCTAAGCCATACTCATACAGCAACAAAATGTATATTACAGACATACTTCCTTAAAATTGGCTCATTTAAAGAAAAAAAAACAACAGTGAATCAACTTTGTGTGAAGCAGCCGTCTCGGATGGGTGAACGATCGTGTGTAAACATCCGCAAGTGGATCGAGCATAAAACGCATAGGGGCATAGGTGCGAAATTTGGCGTGTAACCGCCCGCGGGCCCAGTTTCACGTCGTAATCCGATGTACGGAGGCAAACGCCCACGGCTATGCCGAGAAACCCGTGCAACTCAGCACGCCCCTTGAATTAGTTATAACAATCGATGCGGTGGACAAATATATAAATTTTATATAAATTTTTGCCATGTATTAGGTATTACGTTAATTTTGCATTTGCATTATTTAAAGATGAAAAGCGTATAAATAAAGATGAAAAGCATAAAAGCGGT
The DNA here is from genome assembly GCA_018246295.1 of Papilio alexanor hazarajatica. Lineage (NCBI taxonomy): Eukaryota > Metazoa > Arthropoda > Insecta > Lepidoptera > Papilionidae > Papilio > Papilio alexanor. Next base: position 7,993 of record DWLR01003703.1, read on the forward strand.
AGTGGGTCCAGTGCTTGTGTGCAGTGGGCTTGTGCATATAGAGTCTATTTTACTTTCCTTATTAGTGTTTTTTCAATGTTCGTCATACCCTAAAATGTTAATATAACATATGGAAAGAAACTGCCACGACCTTAATTTATTGTAAACTATTCGTTTTAACATTTGTTTTTGTATATATATGTGCTGCAACTCTGTCTGTATTTCGATTAACAACAGTTACAACATTAATCGAGTAACAATATATTCGTATTCTAACAATTGCATAAAAATTACAGCACAGGTAACCATGCACATTAACTAATTGCATAACAGAATGTCTCCTCGGTACGCTTCGTTAAACAATACGTTTTCAACGGAAAGTTTGTCACTCATCAAAGATTTTACTTGATTTTTGTGATGTTAAATTAAAAGTATATTTAAAAAAATGTCAATTTAAGCAAATAATCAAAAATTTTCTTGTCACCATTTAAAATAAAAAGGTAAAATTAAAGCGAAGCTATTAATAATTAAAGTAAAGCTAAAAATAGTAAAATTAAATCAAAGCTATTAATAATTAAATTAAAGCTAAAAATATTACAATTTCACAATACCCGAGAAACTTAAAATCACAGATATTATTTAAGAACTGATTCACATGTTCTATGGTTAACATCATAATAAGGAAGCGGAGTGTATGTAAATCTTTCAGCCCTCACCAGGGTCCGTGATGGTCCTGGGTCTTAGGGCCTAGCAACTACTTTTTAGTTTTGTGCAAAATGAAATTTTTTGTTTGTTTATATTCATAATAAATCGTGTTGATAAAACGATTCAACGTTTAGATAACTTTTAGCGCTTACGAAAAAGAAAGTGTAAGATTTGTGATAATTTACTTTTGGTTACAGTAACAATTTGCGAGATAACGTTTATGGCCTAACATTTTCGACGGATCAAGAGTACCAAATGCCGCTTATCAGCACATTTCATTGGACCTCATTTACCTAAAATGTCTTCAAAATGTATACCGTGGAAGCTGTCACATTATTAAAACAAATGAATGCAATTATAGATCACTATCTCATTAAGACGCATTATTTACAAACCTGAATTGATATTAAATTGGTAAAATATACACATGTAGCGACAAACGCCCCATTATCTGCATTTATTGCAATTAAAAGCAACTAATCGATGTAATCTCCGCAATCGTAGACTACTCTGTCACAAATACAAGATGGATTGATTACGTATTTATTAATAAATCGACATTACCGCTAACCAAGCAGTACCTACTTATTGGATAAGCTTTTACGCATAGTCATTACCCTTAGAATGTGTTTATAGTTTTTCTTAAGTTAATTTCAACTTTATCGGCGGAAGGTATAAAACGTGAAAGCTAATTCGTAGTTGAATTATCCTAAAAAGTACAGATAAATATGCGATTATAAAGCAAAAATAAAACCATCTCTTAACATTCCATATCGCTCTTACGTTTCGTTTAGATGGAACGTTATGGCTGTTACAGCGCGAGCTGATTCCGAATTCATTCACCCCGCGTTACGCTCGCTGGCGTTCGGACTGCGCATTGTCTCACACTCCACGCAAAATCACAACGATTCTTTGTTCGCTACACTTTGCCTATACTGTAACTACAAAACGCTCGAATGCTTCACCTACGCTTATCATATTTATTCATACTATTAACATCGAGCGAAAACCATTACTTACTGAATAATATTTACTCTAATAGAACTGGACAATCACTTGTTCATGCAAAGCGAGAAATTTATTCGAAATTTCACACTCAACTAACTTTAAATCAACCGACACGTATTTAAACTTAATAAAAGCTTTCGGAACGCTTTTCAAGAAAAATAAGAATAACGAACTTCCTGTTTCTTGGGCACGAGAAAGAATTTATACTTTCACCTGCCGAGGAGACAATTTACAGCACGGATTTGAATCCCAGGCGCAACTTTCACGCGATGAAAACGTATAATTTGGAGATTGGCCCATTAAAATAGATACGAACAAACTTTAAGTAAACAATCGGAGCTTATTGTTCTGTAGGTCTTCCCATTGATCTTCGCCGGCTATTGAGGTAGTTATAGAAATGATGATGCATAAAAATTCACTTTTACCTGTACCTTGTTTAAGAAAGAAAGCTTTGTCTTATTTAGTCTTTATTGTGACATTTAGTGTGACAATATCCACTTTTGTTTTTCAAAAACAATTAATATTTATCTCTGTTTTTTTTTGTGCATGATGAGAAGTCAATATGCAATATTGATTATTTTTAACTGTTAGTGTCCAATTAAAGATGCATAAATAATTACTCAAAATTAGGATTTACTAGTACTGTTCACACCATTGCACAAGGACGAAGACAGAAGACAGGCGTGAAGAAGTAACATAAGTTTGGTGCCGGAAGATTAATTTTAGTCCTCTTCCTTTTAAAAGGAAAGGATAGAGGATTTGACGGGGAAGAGGGTGGATAAAAGAAGGAAATGTCCATTTTTCTGTCTATCCCCCCCCCCCCCTGTTTATTAAACGTTGGCAACGGCTGGAACTGAAATAGAACGGAGGACGGAAGCAAGTCGCAGATGCTTGTTGCAAATGCCTATGGGTAGTGGTTACTCAAGTGACCACTTGCTCCTTTTGCCTCCTTCTTGTATAAAAAGACATTAAAAATAAACCGCAAACTTTTTGAATAACTTTAATTTGTAACACCTTAATAAATTTATATATTAATTTTTATTACATGGCTGACCAATATGAATGATTAATGTTATAATATAAAGCGCTCAAAGTAATATGTGAACATGTTTGTTATCTTTAGGATTATACTCGCATGATTTCTTACATCGCGATGTTTCCACCTTTCGCTTTTGTAAATTTCTTATCATTTCTTTCATTTATCAATAATTCCTACTTATCCCACAACATATGATACGTTAAAGTAGTCGGGGTAATATATGAATTAAGTTTTTTTTTTAATTCAACACAATGTTTAATAGCTTTCCCAGTATTTTAAATAGAGCTCATAAGAAATGAGATGCTCGTTATGAAATGGTCAATTTATATGAACTGCAGCATTCACCCGGTTATAACATTATTACGGTGATCATTAGTTACGCGAAGATTCGACGTCGTCCGTTCAAGATGGCGCGTTAGCAGTAAATAATTTCGTGACAAATGAAGTCATTATTCATTAAAGTAATCCAGTATATTAGCGCGCTAATAGTGCGGGCTAAGGCGAGCTGCCCTATCAATTACTTAACACCTAACACGTAGCCCGATATCGTCATTATAAACGCATTAAAGATTATGTTGGCACGCTATGAAGGCATTACTACACTCTTTAACACGGTCTCGTTTCTCTAACGCCCAATTCTGTTCTTTTTTTACCGCATACTTTTATTCTTGCCCAGTGAATTTCGAGCGTGCGAATTGTTTCTAAATGATGCGATCGGACACTCCAACGTTGCGTATTCGATAATTGAATATACAATTTTCAATTTAAGCACTCGTAATCGATATACGGCTGACAGAAGTGACTTGACGTTTATTCGCTTGTCGCATGCACTCGGCATTCTCTCAATCATTTCGATTTATTTAACACCTCACTTTAATGACCATCGAGTAATTAAAAGTATTTAAAGTTGCTTGAAATTATACCACAAAATAAATTGTTCAAACGTTAATAAAAAATAGTATTTTATCACGCCCAAAGATTATTTTTGGACATAGGCCAGTACTACTTACTGTAAATCAAATCAACCGAATTAAATCTGCCTGAATGAGTTCCTGGGGTTCACGAATTTCATCCTTACAAATTTTTAGTCGTAGCGAAATTTAGAGCATAACCCTATCAGTATTACTTAAATCTACAAATGTACTAGCTTCACTAGTACGTACGTCCGTGATGTTAGTGTAAGTGTGATAAATTGAAGAAAGCTAATTATAATCGTCTCATGAGGCTGCGGTTATGTGATTGAACAACTCTCCTGGATATTGCGTTAGCACCTTCATCGTTCCGCACGCACGCATCGAGATATCTTATGATGTTATTCTCGGCATGTTTCTAATAAAAAAGTGTAGAAACATTTTATTTTAAATTTTCAATAAACTCCATAGAAATGTGACATTTAAACGGTAACAATCAACACGGTGATGATGAACTACGAAGAATTGTCGTGTCTTGTTTCTATTTAAAAATAACAAGCAAGCGGCTTTCTTGATAATGAACTATCACAAATATTTTTCTTGTGTTAAATGATCAAAAAATTATTTTTAACTCTATTAAACGTTCAAACAAAATATCCCTATGTTTAGTTGTAGCTTTTGCTTCAGTCTTAGCCGTCAAACCTAAGTTACTTTAATAATTACAACTGCAGAACAAAATTTCATCAGTCCGCATCAAATATGGACTTAATTCTATACAACTTCTATCATGACGTGCTTCAGAAATTGACGGTTAACATGACATCGAAATATACATTTATTCATTATATAAATTCACTAAGTAAACTCTTTCGCTGTAATAACTACTTTAAAAACATTTATATATCACATATCAAAATATTTAAACACTTCAACAGTCCGTTATACGTCCATTTCTTTAATTAATTAACCGTTCTTTACATTGCTTCTAATGGGTTCAGTTAAGCTCTTTTAATTATGCGTTAATTCATCAGTATAAAGTTTAATGAGCTGATTCCTCGCAATGGAACTGTATAGTGTAACATTACAACTCTATGAGTTTGTATTCGAACGAGAATGGCAACTATATGTTTGGTGATAGAGGAAAAGAAAAAACAATTTACCAAAAGTAGACATTGCTCCGTTACGACGAATTAAAAAAAAATCAGTTATTTAGAATAGAAATAGGTCATTGTGTCTTAACTAACGCCATTGATAAATGTTTACGATTATTTTTAACCTCTTAAGGAAATTAAACCAATTTCCGCCTGCTATTACATCACAACATAGAAAAATGAAGTTTGTTAAATTTTATATTACTAGTAACTACTTATAAATTATATTCAAAAGATTAGTAGCTTACAAGGCACCTCAGGAGTACATTTATAAAATATGAATTTCTATACTAACCAAACGTAGCAATTCGAACGTGAAACCTTTGTTGCGGATTTT
>DWLR01003704.1:0-13120 GCA_018246295.1 Papilio alexanor hazarajatica
TATATATATATATATATATATTTGTGTGTGCGTGTATGTGTACATAACGCGCGATACCAGCGTACTGCCAAAAATAAGCCCTTAAAATTATTAATATGTCTCTGTTTTATGTCTCCCAACAGAAATAGTTTTGATGGCTTTTTTTTTGTTTCAATTTTGTGAGCTTAGTTTTCCATTTTGTTCGCTATAATGTCAATCCGCTGGTATCGCGCGTTATGTACACATACACTCATATTGATATAGTTTTACCTTAGTTTAACTTTTAATAATACACACGTTCTCACAGTCGGTACCGCGTTTCAAAGGAGTGAAAGTTAAGAAAGACTTGAATACTAGCTTTGCTAACCTATCTCAATAGAAAGAAAGTGTCATCCACATGCAAAGTACGCTGTGAAATAACCACCTTTGGACCTTATTCCTCAAGTGTACGCAAAACGAACGTGCGTTACGTCGCTTCTGTTCTTCGGTTGAGGGTCACGTACTGTAGCACTCAAAGAAACACTACAAAAAGATATTTTTTTACAAAAAGCTCTCTTGTAGAAGGTGTCGTAAAAGCAATCACTTCTTTAACAGACTAGGTTTTAAAGATTTTAAAACCTAGTCTATTAAAGATAACATAATCTTTAAAGAACGACTTTCTTATAATTGCGTATTTCTACCGATTCGCAACTAAATACTTAAATTATTTAGGTAAATCCTGAATAATTTAAGTATTGTAAAAGCTTGTCATAATAGAGAAAATGTTTGTTCAACGTGTAAGGGAAATCCAGTTTATTTCCCAGTTGTAAATTGCAAACGATAAATCTATTTTCACATTGTGAAAATTGGAACTATAATTTTGTGAGCACTAGCTTGCAGTTTTACAACAACCATAGCATGGTTAGAAGCATTTATATAAATTTGACGCGTTATAAACCATTATTTATTCTCGTGTTTTTATAATGGCGCAGTCTTACTAACAAGACTAGATATATTCTCATTAAACACACATTTAAATAATTCTTACCGACTTCGTGTCAAAATAATTTGAATTGGCTGGTTATTGGTTCTAATCTCCTAATTGGAACAACAGTATAAATAAATAATGATTTAATTTTTTGCCCGACTGACAAGTATATCTACCTATGTATGTATGTATGTTCATTCCATTGTGACCACATGTATGTTGCCTTAACGGTTTGACCGATTTTGAACAGTGAGATAAGATACAAATCGTATTTTCCCCCGATTTCATTTAGAGATGCAGTCTTATTACATGGCGCTATATTTACAAAATGTCTATTCGCTTTCTAGTTGGTGTAAAAAAGGATACTCTCATCAGATCAATGATGCACGTAGCACAGTTCTGATATTTTAACGATAGCATAATTGTGTCATTAAGGCGTTATAATGTTATCAGAATGGCACACCACTAACAAATTATTATGACGTATTTGATAAATAAAATGAAAAATTAAATTATAACAACTCTTATGTCACCAATTATGGCACCAATTATATATATTTTTATAAGGAATAAACTAGCACTTGACCACAGTCTCGCCTGATGTTAAGCGACGATATGGTCGAATCAAATGGGAAAGTCTTCTCGCGTATTGATAAAATCAATTAAAGAAAATGGTAACATTATATTTTTTTAGATAAATTATCTTTCTTGACATTATAACGATAAAGGCCTAACGAAAGCTACAAACGCTCAATCAATGAAATCCTCTCCTACCTTTATATGTACTGAATTTCAATGCGTGAAACATGCTCAAACCAATGTAACATTCCGTTCATTTCAACCTTATTTTATGATGTTAGAGTACAAAATCGCATTGCTGTTAATATTTACGCATGATTCAATTTTAAGAAATAAATTGTCCTTGGGATATCGAAATTTCATTTATTTTCAGAATCGTTTATATCCACGTCATACTGATTTCAGTGAGGTGTAAATTTTCAATTTATTTTTCTTTTACTTCTTAAATAATCTTTCACGCCACTTAACTCAAATGCGATAGACAGAGCATATGGATATGTATTCTTCAAACAGATTATCAAATTCCAAATGTAATAGAATGATAATTATTTTTCTTTTTGCCATAGACATGGTCAGCGTATTTGGACTTGATTATTGAACTGTGCTATGTTTTCATATGTCTACTCAGATTGCGTCATCTATTAAGTAAATAGTTATGGATATAAAATAATTTACTAATAAAATTGCCTACATATGAATCTCATCATAAATCGATTGTTTAAGTTAATTTAATTGTTTGAAAGCGACAAACCTATTGATGATGTCATCCATTGCTGGCTTTAGTCGATACGATTGCGTAATGCGAGTCAACCGCGACGATATCGGCACGCGGTTTATAGCAAATCCCACCTGAATCCATTATTGCTAAGATTCTTCGCTTTAACGTAACAATGTTTAACGCAACGTTGTTATATTTTTTCTTTTTATTTCTCTCAATCTGATATTGAAATTAATTTTAAAACGTTGTCTGATAAAAGTATGGATTACCTTTTTTTATTTCTGTCAGAAATTTTAAGCAACTATTGACTTAAGAAAATCAAGAAGAAAATGCCATCGTCAGTATTCACCTCACCTCACCTCAGCCTATGATCGTCCACTGCTGGACATAGGCCTCCCCCATTGACTGCATCATTGGGGGGGAAATCGTCAGTATTATCGTAATGCTTATTGAATAAAGTAATAGCATGCAATCAACATTTACTTAAATTTACGTAAACAAAGTTGACTTGCCAAATCTTTATCTGCCCACAAGGCAGTAACATTATAACGTAAGCCCGGACGTAACCTTGAATGTATTTAAACACAATCCACATCTAATTAACTATGCTCGCAATGTTTGATCCTCATCAACAGTTGATTTCATAGACACACCCTGCTACCTAATAATGTATCGTCACTTAACTACTGCAATCAATTCCATTACGTTGCTATTAAACTATGCAAAATGATTAATGTTTACAACGTACTTAGCAATTTGTTACAAATATCTTTTTGTCATACTTCTTATTTTTTGGGTGCCATCTCCTAACGAAGGTTGGCGACCATCACGACAGCTTGAACTTTTGACACGGCTAGTCTAAATAAACGCGTACTTTTCTGGAACCATTGGCGAAGATTTTTTAGCCAAGATTCTTCTTCCTGGACCTATTTTTCCTGGTATCCTTGAATAACAAACTAACAATTCCTATTCCGGACTATGCATTTTATGGCCAAGTAATTCCATTTATTTTAAATCTTTTTGATGGTATTTACAACTACCATTTCTTTTCCCATTCCTTGCAAAACTAGATTATTGCGTATTCTGTCTCTCCAGGATATCGTCAACGTTCATAATAAAAAAAAACTCGATTCTCGTTCTATTATTCTTGTTATACAACTGATGAGAAAGGAATAATTCGAAATTACGATGTTTTATTTCATATTCAAAATGGTCTGATTTTAAATTTCAACAATGCACGGTAAAGGAAAATAAAATGTACAGTTTCATTAATTTTAATATATTTTTTTCTAAAACCATTCTTCTTTCTATAATCATTCTTTACAATAAAGCACTACTTTAAACGAACATTAGAGTAAATTAGGTGGGAAATAACACGACAATATGGCTGTACAAGACATTGTATATTTAATGATAGAAGGGAAACAACTTTTTTAGTTACAGGTCCATTAACATCGTCAATGTAGGGCAAATAAAGGGAGTATATAACAAAAAGAGGAGGTGGCAAATGAAAAGGGAACTAAACCTTTACTTCACTCGCTATCAGAATCAGAAGTGGAAACCTATAAACAATGAAATGTTTTGTTATTGATCTACAAATGCTATTACTAGTGTAGACACTCTAGGTTTATTATTAATCTCTTAAATCAGTTAATGGAAAGCTCTCAGCGAAACAATCTGCGATCCATTACACAGAACGCCCGTGCCAATAAACAAGCTGGAACTCACAGCGAAGGTGTTTACGGAGACGGGTAACGAGCTCAAATTATGTTTCGAAGCGAACTTTTATTTGCGTTTATGATTAAAATATGAATCAACGAATTCTATTGCATTTATTAAAAAAGAAGTTTTGAAAAAAGTGTTATTACTTTTAACCCAACGTTTTTCGATATAAATGAAGGTAGAGAAGAAAAAACAAGTTCGTTTTGATTTTTAAAAATGAAGGAAGAATCTCCCAGAAAGAGTTTGTATTACAACAACGCTTGCGAATTTGAACTGATCTTTAATGAAACTAATGTTTTCCATATGTCTACAATGAAAGAGTTTTCCATATATCTACAATTTAAAAAAGGAGTTGTCGTATACAAGTAAAACTGGAGCTCTTTCCACTTAAGCGAGACATTTTTTTTTTAATAATCACAACCGCCTCTTGGCATAAATGCCAATGACAATGAGTACAAAACCTGTATTGAAAACAACGAGCCACTCGTAATATCTGGGTGAAAAATTATGTAACGGAAGATTGCTGCCAACCTCCGCTAGTCGGAGAGGCACCTTGAGAAAAAGAAGAAAGAAGAAGAGATTCGAGGGTGTGGGATCGGCTACTGCACTCACCACTCAATGTTAAGTCAAGGGACCTCCATTTTTCGGTGTTCCACTTTTTTTATTATTCGTAATTCTTCCTCTTCTTCTCTTTTTTTCGCCCACCTTTCCTCTATCTGGATTAACCACATATAACATTGCCAGCTGTAATTCTTTTAGTTGCTGCAAGGGAAATAGGAATTGCTTAACAGGTGAACCGCTTGCTCATTTCCATATTTTTGGTAGATAAAATAACCGTCTTAAATTAATATTAAACAGTTACAGGAAAGAAAATATGAGTCAACATCAATAAATCGATCCCAATAAGAAATATATCAGTCAGTGTCATTATGTTCACTTATTGTGAATTGCTCTCGTAGAATAAAATAAATTGCGAGCGGCACTCGACCCGAACTGCCCGCAGCCGCAAAAAACTATCCTTTCGTAATGACCGCTCAATACTAAGCAAAATAAATGGTCGGATGTGGACTCTAAGCAAGTTTTTTATTTGAAATTTAAACGTATGCGAACAACATTCGATTTCTGTCTTACAATTTTAACTGTTGATCTTTATATACTTGGATATATTACAAATTTGGAATATAGAACATATATTTATAAGAATATTGACGGTAAAATATGAATATGAATATAAGAAGACTGCCAATATTCAGTAACGGGAGAGGCAACAGAATAAAGCTAAAAAAACATTAGTACCTGTATATATATATAGATAGATAGATAATAGTGCATCACCATGAAGTAGTAAGAAACTCCATCGTAAAGTAGAGTCTGAGGATACCACAATTATCTGCAATTCTAACTTGTTTTCAGGGATTTGTATTACTGGTCGTTTAAAAGTTATAAGGAGTTTCATATTGTTTATCTTTGTAGTCTATGATTTCAGCGATTTCCATATCGATACGTTGCTTACCTTAAAAAGACAGTGGAGGGGATAGACAGAAAGTAACACATTTCCTTTTCCTATCAACGGGGAAGGGTCCCAGCCAAATCCTCTTTCTCTTCCTAGCGATAGGAAAGGAAGAAGACTAAAATTAGGCCTCCGGTACCTCTTAACTAAATAAAAACGTTGTGCTCAGACTTAAACAAAACAACTTCTTGCAAATAGAGATTTAAAACGGATCATTTTATTGACGTATGGATTTTATTTTTCCTCGAACAAACGAAACTCGGTCGAATAAATAATGTGACACCTTATCTCGAATCCAATTTAAACAGAAATTTCTAACCTAACATATACTATTATACCTGAAAACGACTTGCAGCCTTCCTTGCAAAATATTACACTTTCAATTTGTACTGCGCGGAAATAGATTTATTGGATGCAATTTGTTATGAGAGAAATTGACGCCGGGTATTCCCTTTACGTTCCACATTTAGTATGCCCATTGCGCGTAAATGTTTAAAATACCGACGATCTGAATTTTAACTTATCTGCACCGTACATTGCTGCTTTGTAATGAAAGATGATTATACTAAACATATAAGCGTAGTATTGGATGGCAGTACGGCGATATTAGCGGTTCCTGTGTTTATTATTAGAAAGAATGTGTCAAAGCATTTGAAGCCAGGATGGGAGATATATAAATAAGTTGGATTCCGTTCGCTTCTCAGATTATCACTTAAACACGATGAAAGGACATATAATTGTTTTCGCGTTTTTAATTGGATTGACTTTCGTCTCCTCGTTATTAGTAGAAGACATCAGACGTAAGTTTATAATGCTTTACATAGAAATGTAAAATAATTTTTTATTTGCCCTTAATGTAAAACGACCACTTATTAAATTTAACGATAAGTTCTATAACAAGTGATTTAATTTCTTGATAGAACATGTTTATATGATTAATACAATGTGATTTTCAACTGTGTAGTAATTAAAAAAAATGAATTTGTTTAATCTTTCGTGAGACATTATCATAAACTAATTAAAAACGGATTAACACACGTATGATCGTCCAGTGACGGCACCGACTAGTTTCGGACATTCATTCTCTTACAGTCAACTGCGGGTGTGATGAGAAACTGTGTGTAACTTCAAGTGTGAAAACCAGTAATATAAAAAAACAGTAATCCCTACTGAATGAAATGACACTCCGGGGAAGTACGCATATACTAATCTATTGTCGCCTCAATCTTCAAACTCCGTCAAGCCTTTGAGGCTACAGGAATTCACAATGGAATGGACATAAATACATACATACCCCTAAATAACATTATCCTTCTATCAGTCGGGCAAAATGTTTTGGACAAATTATTTTATTACTCATTATCGCTAACACATATGTGCATGTGATCTTTTAACATTGTCTTCGCGTAATGTAATACGTGCAGTATGTGGCGAAAAAACATTTTAACTACATGAAAAGAACAAAAGAGTTGCATGTTGAAGCTAACACTGAAGTAAACACACCGAACCACTTTGTTAAAAACCTATTCCATAACTAGTCTATTCTAATCTGCATTTTTTTTTTGTAGAACCATCATTATTATCTAGACTCAAACGGGAAACGATCACGGTGAAACCTCCGAAGGGCTGCATTTTCTATGAGTGCATCGCTCGCTGCAGACAACGGGGCTACCTTTCGGGTGGCTACTGCACCATTAATGGATGTCAATGTTTAGGATAAATCCATTACCTACTTGCCGATTCATATCGTTTAATACATTACCGTGTGTTTGAAAACATAAGCAGATCTATGTGTTTAGACAAAATTTAATAAATTTTTTGAGGGTTAGATATTTTTTTTTTAATTTTACCTAGTATACACTATATTACCAACCAAGCAACCACCTCAGTCTATGATCGACCACTGCTGGACAGGCCTCCCCCATCGATCGCATCATTGGGGGGAAATGTACCATAATCGCTACGCTTGGCAGGTGGGTTGGCGATCGCAGTATGTTCCACCGTACTAAGAAAAGGACGCTGCTACCCGTCCTCCGGTGGTAAATACCATCGAGACTCAAGACAAACAGACATGTCCATGCACACAAATGTTTGTCTTGGGTGGAAATCGAACCCACGACCTGCGGCGCGAAAGACACGTGTCTTGCTACTGCGCCAACCGGTTAGTCATACTAGATTACAAACCTTTCTAATTTTATCTACTGTCTTGGTATTTTGATATTTTCAATTAAATTTATAAGTCCGCTGATCTCTTCAAAGTAAAATCAGACAAGCAACAAACTCGAAAACAAACTACTAAATTTGTTAATTTATATTGTACCTGTATATATTTCAGACATATCTTCGTAGTTATTTGCCTATAAATTAGGCGTTTAAAATATCAGATCTAATTTTTATGAGATGACCTAAGATACTAAGATACTAAGATAAGATGTAAAATGTAAAGACTATTAATGCTCAACCCTACCTCAAAAATAAATAATGATTAACGAAATGTACAAATGTACTTAAACTAGAGGATAATTCATTAATTAGTACAGAATGAGACAAATCTTACATCCATAACCCTTTTTATAATTTTTTTTTTTCAAGATGATATAACAAAGCACTGTATCAACTTAACTAACATTATAATCGGTTAATATGTTCAGAGAAGGGACTGATTACTCATGCAGTCGCCAGAGCAATGACCGCGATGTGTACAGGTGAAGTTCTGGTTTCGGTCTTCGCAAACACCGTACGGGGATTCACCTCTTTTAAAACAAATATCGACATATACTATAATACAAATGAAAACCTTAATATTATAAACAAACACCGAAAACGACTGACCGGTTGGCGCGGCTTGCTTGATTACCACCTTCCTCAATTAAAAAAACATACCAATGTTCAGTTAGATATTATAACTCTACGTCGCGGTTTTGCGATATAGTACTTTTTCATTTCCTCATGCATCTCCCTTATATTATATTCTTTGTCGTCTTCGATATAAATTACCTTGTGTAGTTTTGCACAGTAGAATCCCGATTATCCGAACATCGATTATCCGGATATCCAATTATCCGGACTCATTCTTCACGGCTCTAATTACCGACTTAGAAATGATTTGACGGCGCAACGAGACATGTTACGACGAGGTTTTTTCTCGCCTCCGACGTGTAGTTACTCCTGCTGCAGTTATTACAACTGAAGCGCATCAGAGACTTGGCCGCAATGAAAACATGTGATTCGTTACGTCAAAGGTTAATCACAAATTATTTCCAACCAAAATTTTATATTACATAGGTTACTCGATTTTTGTCATATTATATTTTCTAAAAGACGTATGTAAAACCCTTTCTACAATAAAACAGTTGTTTAAATTAAATTACTATTTGATTTGACTTTGAAATCAATTATCCGGATTTTCGATTATACGGAATACCCCTGGTTTTATTTTATTCAGCTAATCGAGATTCTACTTTATTTCAAAAGACTAAATGTTGCCAGGCTTACCGATATTTTATATATCCTATCACTTGCGCAGCCACGTGTTCTTTCTATAAACTACCAATCTACAATTACCTATGTAAATTACAAATTTACAAATACCTATATGCAAAGTTTAGATTAATAATAAGATCAGATTAATGTTAAGGACAGTTGTTAAATTATAACGGGAAATGTATAGACAGTTAGACAGGTATCTTATATGCCCTATCATTTGCGAAATTACGCGTTCTTGCTATTGTTTATAATCCAATTTTCGTTAAGATCGGTCAAAGCGTTTTTAAGTTATAAAGGGACATACAGCAGACGGAAAGACATACACATGTATGTCTTTCCGTCTGCACATATAATAGGCTGTATAACATTATACAGCCTATTATATGTGCAACCACGTGATAGACAAGCATTCAGCAGGCAATGCTGAATGCTTGTGTCATCGGGCAGAAAAATATTTTAAAAGTAATTGAATTTAAATCAGTCAAGCGTAAAATATTAATGAAAAAAGTACAAAAAAGTGAAATTACAAACAAACTACTCTACAGATTTGTTATATACTAATATGTACACTAGTAGATTGTGTACATTTCATCAGTAATTTTCAAAATATTAAGTAAAATTGTAAATAAGTCAAGAGACATAAAAGAGTAAAGTATTATCAGTCAGTAATTTAATTTTCACTTTTATAATACATATTTATGACTTTTAAGTCACGGTATGTGTGTGTATGACAGAGTTGCTGTAATACCAATTTAGGCAATCGGTACAACTTTTTATTTTATTTCGCTAATAATATTATAAGTTAATATTTTAAGGAATCAAAAAAATATATGAACTTTTTTTAAGCATCTAAGAATTTTATGTGGAACAAAAAGGTTTTAATACATAGAATAAATAGAAATATGTACATATTGAAATAAATACAAAATAATTTATATAGTACCTTTATTTCACTTCTATATTTATACTTCTATAATATTATTTAAAACCGTATTTTTAAAAAAGCAAAATAAGATACTTTGGTATTTAGCTACTTTATGATTTCTTTTGACTTAAGTACAATATTATAATCACACGGTGTGTTTACTAAAATTCAAATTACTTTTTATTCTAAATCAGAACTAACAAATAGACAAGAAAAATCTATTTCAATATTTTCCTTTATTTACCAACGTGTACGGGGATAAAAAGTAACTCGG
This sequence comes from Papilio alexanor hazarajatica, assembly GCA_018246295.1. Classification (NCBI taxonomy): domain Eukaryota; kingdom Metazoa; phylum Arthropoda; class Insecta; order Lepidoptera; family Papilionidae; genus Papilio; species Papilio alexanor. The sequence goes on from DWLR01003704.1 coordinate 10,161, forward strand.
TATTGTAGAAGGAACGATTAATTTTCCCGCAATAGATAAATCACGTATAACTTTCTTCTTCCCTGTTCCGAAGTAATACGCCTGTATGACAAGCTTCGAGCAATAGCTTGGGTTCGTAGACCAAATGTCGGTACTGATTTTATACGTGATATGTTTTGTTTTAGTCGCACCACCGGATGGATTGTAATAGGTCCGATCAGCCCAATCTGCCGCTTGTCGGGCGACTGTTGCATCTCTGTTGCGATACACAGTAGTCCAATCAGACGCGTGTTGATCAAACCATTTGTGCTTCGGAACCTGACGGTTGTTGTCCCTTATCCCATTCTCCCAGCCTTTACCTCCTGGCATTTCAAGCACCCAATAATCAGTTGTCATTATAGCAGCATGACCCACCAAACCTCCAATGCCACGACCAGTTATTAAAATATCACCTTTCTTTACTAAGTTTACAAACCTTCTCTTATTGTCTGCAGTACTTCGTTTAGATATCTTCTTCTCAAATAAAGATTCTTTGGTGTCGCTGAGAATACCAAAGTTATTCACGACCAGCCAATCTTCATAGTTAATTTGTGTAGTGCCATTCGTCGCTTTATATTCCTCGTACAAAGGTCTGTATATATTTTGTTCATCTTTTACAAACGATTCAAAAGTATATTTTTCATTATTAATTATTCCTAACTCAACGCCAACATTATAAGCTCTGATTGTATTATTATAACTAGAAATTTCACCTGGGGAAAAGAAAACAGTGTTAAAAAAACCATTTCCTGAATTTATCGAATTACTATAACATACTACTATAAATAAGGTTTACTATTAAAAAATTATAATATTAAAAACTGGACTTGAAATAATTATATTGAAACCTCATTATTGATTAGTTTTTAACTTGACTACATTAAGTTGTAAAAAATAATTTAAGACATGATTACCTCTTTCGACATTATCATCGCAATGAACTTGCGAGACGACTGAAAGAACTATGAAGAAATAAATTTCAAACAAACACATCATGTTAACCGGACACTAATAAACGTCTAATATACTCATCACACGTTGAAGCAGGATTATATATATAAAAGTAATTGGGTTAGTGCGAAACTCTTTATCAAATTCTGAGAGCCGTTCAGCCTGGGGGAGGTCCTGAAGATACATAAATACTAAAGTACATATGAATCATTTAACCTTACAACAGGCAGACGTTGTTTGATTACATACAAAGTGAATAAGCGGCAATTCAAATGCAAACAATGTGTTTAAACTGATAAAAAAAAATTCCAGAAGTACTTAACAGCATATTTAAGGTATTAGGTAGGCTTCAAAGATAAAGCATGTTAAGGTAGAGAGATAACATTACCTTTTTTCACCGAGCTTATTACTAGGTTCCTATGTCATCAAAAATATTGATGACACACACAAATATAAGACTTAATTATCCAACCTCTTAAGTATATAATATATAATTCATGTGAGTGCAGAGGTGCCAGCTTAAAACCAACGCAGGGATTGTTTTATCTGTCACTGCAAAAGCTGAGCTGGCTCCCTTTTTGCCACATTTTATTTTGTTGTTGTAGTATTACTTTATAATCTTAAAAATTGATTAAATAACTAATCAAATTTTACTTCAATCGCTACATACTTTTAGTGAGACGGGATTTTTTTACCCAATATGTGACAGACTTCTTAAAATATTAAGATTATCCAAGGATACTTTATTATTTATGAAAAAAGAACAAATTTTGAAAATCCTGATAACAGGTGTGAATATAAATTTTTAAATTTACCGAATCCTATTTCTTATTATTTTATGCCATCTAGCGACCTAACGAAACAACAATGTAAACATTTTAAAAGTTAATTTTTTCATCCGCTTTGTAATAAACACGCAATCCCGTACAACCGAATCGTCCAGCTTAAGTAGAACCATGATCAGCCCATATGACAATGTAGATTGAAGATCAAGTTACATTGGCAATTTCAAAATGTCTATTTTTAACTTTGTATATCTTTGAACCATCATCATTATATATAATGTCATATATAGTAAACTAAAGTTTTTATAGTATTTTCTCTGAAGAAATGTTTAACGTAACGATTTAGATGAAATAAAAATGTAATCTAACGATTGAAGCTAATTACTACACATTGGTGAAAACCGCGTCCAAATCGATTAAGCCGTTTCCGAAATTAGCGCGAACACTATAACAGACAAACAGACATACAGACAAACAGACAAAAAATTTAAAAATCGTTGTTTTGAGTTCTATAGCATTGGTAAATACCCTCTGAAATAGTTTTGCTAATTTATTTTCCATGTACAGACACCGATCAGTTACGATTTTATTATATGTATAAATTAATTTAATAAGCATGGGGTGCCTTCAAGGCGGCTGGGTCAGGAAGACTGCTATTGCTGTTGACAAATGGTGGCGACCTGATCAGTGGACAACAAAAGTATACGAAAATTTAGACCGTGGTTTCTTATCTGCTCACTACAGAATATCACGGACATAATTTGTGATAGTGTCAGCAACTGCAATAGCCCCATTCTCTACTTCGCCTTACTCCTTTGTCCTATCCCATCTTACAAAAAGACTGAGAACACAATTGAAACTTTTCGTCAAGGTTACGCATAATAATCATCATTAATCAATATACGTAACCTTCATCATCAAGCAAAACACTTACTTGTTAACCCCGTTGTATACACAGATCTGGGTAACCCCTGAATAACCCTAATTTACATAACATTTTAGACTAAGTCTAGCATATCCTTAGATCCAATATGCTATTTCAGCATAGTAGTTTAAAGAAATATATTTTAAGTTTACTTACCGTAGACATATTGTGGGTCTAATATATAAAGCAATGGGTATAATGTACTGTAGGGACACTGTAAGTGCGAATGCGTATTGTGTCAGCAGTTTTGTATGCGAGCGAGAGGCATGCGAGGCGCTCGG
>DWLR01003705.1:0-13119 GCA_018246295.1 Papilio alexanor hazarajatica
ACCAGATGTCTACGTTCTCCGTGTACCCCATGCCGAGGATCACCTGAGCCAAGGTCAATACACAACCCGCTATACATAACGTTCACAATATGTTAATCGGAACAAATAGAGGATCGCAGCAGTGAAAAATATTGTATGTATGGCCCCACCCCTACAGGCCAGAACTTAACGATCGTAGACAACCTGGACGTTAAGTAGTGATTTATGTTTCTGCGTTTCTTCTGATAAGATACACTTATACATACTCGCTAAAAACAATGGTGCAAAAGGTGTGGGGGGGACAGACCTCGGGCGCGCGGTAGTATCTGGTGACGACGTAGGGGGTCATCATGAAGGTGGTGCCGGCCGTGCGCGCCAGCCCGAAGTCCAAAATCTTCAGCGTGCAGTCGCTCTTCACCACGATGTTCGACGGCTTCAAGTCCTACGAATGGATACGTTGTTAAAGACAAGTCGATAGTCTTTTATATATGGCAACGATCTCGTAATATTTTAATGGTCTTTAAGGGCTCTTTTCCGCAGTAAATGGCTACCTAATTAATTCATTAATAATTATCTCCTCGTACAACAAATTTGTGGGTTAAGGACTTTTAAGAGAAAAGCGTACTTCTTCCTTAAAAGCCGGCAGCGTATCTGCAATTCCTCAGATTTTGAAGATCTAAATGTGTAGCGGTGATCACGTAATATAAGGCGATGTATGGCTCGTTTGTCCCCAATCCCATAAAAAAACTGACCCTGTGTATGATCCCGGCCAGATGCAGGTGCTTGATGCCGCAGAGCATCTGGTAGAGCAGGTAACTCATGCGCTCGTGGTCCAGGTCCATTTGGATGACCTGGCACAGGTTGGCGTCCATCAGCTCCATCACCAGGTACACGTCCTGGAACTCCTCGAGGCTGCGCTGCGGCGTGAACGCGTTCAGCAGGCCAATGATCTGGAAGATGGAACAATCGCTGCTTTTCACATTTCGTATCGGTAGCAATTTTAACATAAACTCTAGAACTGGTAGCATTTATTACGATAAATTTAGTGTAACTTTAGTAAAAAAAAATCGTAATGAAAGTTTCCGTGTTTACGACGCAAGCTTTAAAATATTTGATGATATTTTTTAAATATTTGTGAATCTCGAAAGATTTCCCTTAGGCTGATGTTGTGTGCGGACAGCTCCTCTTTAGAATTGAAATTAAATTGCTTATGTTTCTAATTTATCATCTATTTCGAAAATTAAAAGCGACACATTGTCATCTATGACATGCAGTTTGAAAATATATGTATATATAAGTTTGAACATTTTGTTGCACGTTCTGTCTCAGATGATTTCTCTTTCACGGTTTTTTTAGGACATAATTCATACACGGCCATCTGATCCCAAACTAAGCAGAGCTTGTTCTATGGAAACCAAATGACTGATATACTACATATATTAATAATTTTCTTTTGTAAATGCGTACTTATATAGATAACTACACCCAGGCACAAGACAAACAGACATGTTCATGCACACAAATGTTTGTCCTAGAGGGGAATCGAACCCGCGACCTGCAGCGTGAGAGACAAGTTTCTTACCACTGCGCCAACCGGTCAGTCAGAGAATTGTTTAATTTCCCATTGATATTGGATTAATATACGATAAAATTTTATGTGTGTTGTTGGGATAGTGAATTTTAAGCGAATAAGCTTACATTCTTATGATTGACGAGTTTCATAAGCTTGAACTCCCTGTAGGCCCGTTTCGCGTGCGTCACATTCTGGAAGGGCCGCGACAGCTTCTTGATGGCCACGTTCTGCTGCGTCACCGTGTCATACGCCGCGCTGCAACACAAGTGACAGTTTGCCATCATATCACATTGCACAGATACTCCGGGCAGTATATCGAATATTGGCAATCGAATATAATGAAAATGCATCTTTCAATATTTTCAGTCATATTCAATTAAAATTACGATTTGAAATCTGTAATTTTATAAACTTTACCGTATTTTTAATCGTTACGCTAATATCTTATAGCTTAGATATATTAAATTTATCAGATAAGTTTTTTTTGTCTGTTGGCATATAAATTTTGTAATGGTGTGGGTACATTCAACTAGATGTCGCTAATTTAAAAAAATGAGCTATAAATATAAATCAGATATAAATTTACCATAGTTGAGCTACAAATATCAAAATAATTGTCAGTAAAAATCTCTAAAAATCATACTGAAAATGGACAACAGTAGTAGTCGTATCACGCAATTTTTGACATATTAATAAATTCGGTAAGCATTATATACGGTTAGAACAATTATACATTCTATTTACTACAAATAAATTAAAGTAATTTCTATTTATTTACAAAACCAGCCTCGGTATTATTTAGACTTCAAATACATAAACATTTAAAGGGATTCTGACAATAAATAGAACATATATCAACAGTATTTAAAATAGAGATAATTTATAATTGTCACAATAAGTCATGCATATAAAGTCGAATGAACGCACATTTAGAAATAAGTCAAGAAATAATGGATTTGTAATGGTTGATTTAAGAAATTGCAATCACAATGTTAACAGTTTAATAAAGTAACACAAATTAAAAATTAGTTGTTACAATAAACAAGTAAGACAAACTATTACTATAGTTAGTTAAAATGTTAAAGGGCGAAGCGCCTTGCACATTGCGTTATATTGTTAACAGAATCCGTAGATATTTCTTTAGTATAAGATATCGACGTCGCAACACGTCATTAAGGGTTGTCCGACCTGTTACTATTTTCGCCTATTATCTGAGAAACTTTATTAAAATTTAGTAAAACGTATATTGAAACAGATACTTTAACTTTTTCCGAATTTCGCTAATCCAGTCCGCTGTAATTTTTTTGTTGTTGTTTATCGTTTAACCACCTTTTTAAAGACGAATCTTCTTAAAATATTTCACATCGAAGACAAAATTGGTGCCCTCTGATTTAATAACATCTAAATAACATAAAAATTTACATTCCTTTTGAGCTCACAGATATTTCGCGAGGATAATAAAGTTACTTATGTAAATAACTTTTAATATTATCTTTTAATATGGTACAACGAATCATACAATAGGTACTCGCTGGAGAAGACCGAAAGTTAGAGTCACACGACAGACAAGTGTTACCCGGCGAGGATGTAAGCGAGTGATATTAGTCCAAACAACAAAGCGTATTGACAGGTGAGAGGTTTTATAGAAGGAAAATGAACAAGCAGTTCCACTGATGTTATGTGACTAGCGTTACACCGACACCCGCAACTGTCAAGAGTTACGGATTTGTTGTCCTATTTAAGGGGAGTAGATAGATAGACAAGGAGAGAAAGAAGGGTTGGAAGGGAAGAGGAGGGAGGGTGACATCCGTAACTGTCAAGAGTTACGGATGCGTTGTCTTTGTTGCGGGGAAGATGGGTTAGGATTGTGATGGGGACGTCAGAGGTGGTGACGTCAGGTGAGGTGTGGTGAGAGACAGTGAAAGCGTGTAGCAGCCCTTGGGGCGGAAGGTCTTACCACACCATGCCCTGCGCGCCGGCGCCGCGCCGCACTAGCTCAGTGTACCGGGTGGGCACCGTGAACACAGTGTCACCGAAACTCACTGAGTAAAACTGAACCATCTCTACTCGTTTAACTATACCCGGCATCAGCTATAAACAAAACACATTACATTGGCGGTGCTGCGTGCGTGCTGTGGTGCGCCGGTGAACATGATGTGATGTAGATATCGAATGTTTAAGTAGTAATCTATAGAATCTGAGCATCACTTCTTTGTCCTAGAAACGATTCGGTTCAAGCAATGATGTCTTACAATATGTTAGTGATGACATCTCTTTTTTCTTCTCGCAAGTCATAGCAAAGAATAGAAGTGAAGATAAGGTTAAAGTGGAAGTATGTACACATGATCGATATACAAGAAGTCATAGGTAGATCCAAAACAAATTACCAATTCCAATATATTTACGGCTTTATAAGTGTAGTGAATTTACAATTCATATAAATTAAGATATTGCTAGATAAGTCGCAAAAACTCCTTTTTTATGTTTATTATTTTTTACGAAATACATAGAGCACAAAGGTTAACGCACCAGTATATTACCTTAATAACATACGTATAACAACAACTAAACAACGACATTTTTAGAGAAATATTTGAAAAATTTTATGTTGACGGTTTCGTTGAATTCTAGTACAAGTATTTAGGTTAAAATTTGTAGTGACAGCATGAATAATTTCTGATTATGATTCTCATTATATTATCTTTGTTTTATAATATTGTAAGATTTCTATATTTCACAAATCGAATGACACTTTTTGGTGTATTTTAAACTATGTAGAAAATCAACCAAACTGTCATGAGAAAAGGATGCGGAAATCGCGCGAAGACGAAGTATATATGAACATGCACAAAACGATCACATGCGGTGGACGGCGAGAATATCGTTTATGAAAACTGCTTGTACGCTATTTAACATAGAAAAACTAAAAAAGTAATCACGTTATAATCTAAAGTAAGAAGAATAAATTATAGTATAAAAGATTAGAAGTCTGGTGTTACTTAAGGATGCAAGTTTTTGAAGAGTAATAGAGGTAACATAAAAATTATGGAAAATTTCATAAAAGTCGTCTTGAATAATTTATATCTAATTCGATGCTCAAGAAATTTGAGTGGTGACAAGTGATCGACCCACTCAAGGTAACTGATGACATCTTTTTTGTTTGATTCTACGATTACAAAACTGACCATAGATAATAATCTCAGAAAGCGAAGAAATGAACTTAAGAGTATAATTAATATTTTCTAGAAACATCTGATGAGGTAGACACGTTAAACAATTGTTCGTAGCTGTATTGTAAAGAGTTTTATGTAGCGGTGAAGACTTTCAAGCTTATTAACATGAAAGTTCAGCGGGGTTTCGAACGGAAGCAACTTTATATAAGATTAAAATCTCAACAACTTTAGGACAATAAGTCAAAACAAAACTGTGGAAAAGATTGCGAGAATAACTTGAGAATCTAAAAGGTTATGAGTAGTAAAATTAAGCGCAACTTTTAAAGTTTCAAAAGTTCTTAAAATTTTCCTTGCCTCATTTTTAATTAAAGTTCTGCGTTAAAGTCAGATTGTTTAAATCTTGGAAAATAAATCTGCTTACTGAAGTTGATGCGTCTTAAGATGAGTAAATTTAATTTTAGGTATACGTAAGTAATATTGGCTTTAGAATCCCACCTTTAATTGAGTTATAATGTCATTTATCATTTTGGTAATGTCATTCACACACACCTTTATCATAATGTATAGAGTAATCGTATTCGACAAATACAAAATTTTTTTGTTACACGCATAATTAAAGAAAAGCAAAACGCTTTTTCTTTAGTTACAATGCGATTTACCAGAATAATTAAATGAAATAAAATTATTTATTTATTGTTAAAGCGTCAGAAACAATTTGTCCTCCTCAAACATAAAATTACCATTATATACACGCTATGTATTTTGAAGACAGTAAGCTTCAGTGTCTGCGCTTGTAAGAATTATGTTATAAACACTGGAAATTGTAATAATTATATGTAATACAAATTTTTTAGGCATTTTTTCTTCAATTAAGTGTAAAAGAGATGTTTATTAACCTTTTCACCAATTTTATAAGGTTTCTTACAATGCACATATTTAGTATTTCCGAGCAGAAAGCTAAAGTAGGATAATTGTAAAATCAAAAATAATGTTTTCGGTGTGATTTTACATATGAGTAAAAATCTTTTGTAGTCTACCTAACTCTTCATAATGAAGTTTCAGTTCAGATATGGCAATAATAGTAATTCTGGAATTAGACATGGCGATGAAATAGGTCGCGGATACCACTCCCTTATGCAAATTTCAAAGGAACTGCGTAATCGTGATTACCCCTAAACTATTGCACAACGCGGGAACAATCACTGTTCTTCAGTTTTGTAAACTTTTGTAGTACACTGTATAGCAGTGCTGTAATGGTGTCGATGTTAGGCCTTATGTTATTTTTTTTTATTATTAGATTTATTTACAAAATATGATTAAATTTATTTACAAAATTCCGAAATTTAAAAATAGTCAAACGAATTAAAACTGCAATTAAGTAATTATTGTATTCATTGTCTCATTCCCTGTATAAAATTGCAGTGTTTTTTTTTTACCATTCCAAATAAGCAGATATGGGAAGCGACAAAGGTCGAATGGCAGGATTCAAACCCACGACCTCATAATCGGTAGTCTATACCTTAAACATTGGGCTTTTGGCACTTCGAGTTCACAGTATATTTCTGGCGAGCTTAGATAGATGTAAACCTTGTAGTAAGGGCCCCTTCCTATCCTTTAATCTTTTCCTCATCTACAACCCACCTACGTAAAGGTTGGCGATATTCAGTTATCATCACATGCTTGTTTGTTTGTTTGTTGCCTTTTTCCATCGGGTGGGGTATAGGAGTAAGTTGAGCGGCAGTTATGCTCACCATACGATCCCCTGCGCGCCGGAGCCGATGGGCTTGAGGTTCTGGTAGCGCTTGAGGATGGTGAAGCGCGTGTCGCCCACTTCCACGGTGTAGAAGTGCGGGTGGCGCGGCGGGGCCGACATGGCGGACGCGGGCGCCGCGTGGGGCATCAACCACCCCTACCTGACAACACACAACAAACCCATTAACTACTTAAATTTCTATTAAATCGTGACACCTAATGTCTGCATCATGCTCATTAGGGAGAAAATGACAAAAACTAGGAATGAACGAAACGACTTGTAAATATTCAAAGCAGTGTTCGGCGCAGATAAATACGTCTACGAGCGCTTTCACCTGTTCCATATTTTCTTCATCATAATTTGGCTACTTTTTCTTTTCACTAATTTGTATCGTAACGAAATTATTTATGTTCAAATGTTACTTGGATTCTTCATAAATTTAATATTTATATTATAATGGAATATTTTTGCTCAGTTTTGTAACCACTTAGCTTCATGATAGAGATGTCTGTGTAAGAGGATTTAAGAGTTTTACATGTTTTAGTATCAGATGACTTTTTCAATTCAGTTGTTTTTATACTGTCGCAAAGGTTTCGTAACGGCGCACTATTGCCATATCTTTTGCACACGATTTGTTGCAAAATTGTCAAATCAACAGTTGCTAAATTATTGCACGACAACCGTTGGCTTGAAGCACACGAAAGTGACTTACTTCACAAAGTTATCGGCGTAGAAGGAGTGCAAGCAGTCCATATATCGGGGTATGTGTTGTGCGCTGGCCAGCCTCGTAGTGCGTGCGTGGGCGAGTGCGGGAGCTTGCTGCGACGTGTAGTGCTTGCTGCCGAACTACGAGTATCAAAGGCAGTCTTGCGGACAAGTGGAAGACTTCAAGACGCTGATTATATCTGTAACAATACAATATTAATATACTTTGGTTTCAATGCATATTTACAAGTTTTTTACATGTGTTGGGACCGAAAAGAATATAAGCTTAGTGTCCAGATATATTTTTTATTGTGCACAATTTTATTGTGAATTCGATACAGTGTTGGCGATCTAAGAGGCTACTAGACTCGTACAATCATATTAAAACCTTATAAGGCTGCACCCAAGCACGCAACTTAATAAAGCTTGCCACAAGATTTACATAATAATAAATATAATAGCTGCTGTCGCTTACTGTTTGCAGACTGTAACAATTACCTTACTGGCTTTAATTAAAACAATTCATTATGATATCGTGTCTTCACTATGTTCAACATAGAAATTCTCTCAAAGCGTTCTATTCTAAAATATAAAATGCTAACTTTGTGAAGTAAACCTATTCGCATATAGTACGATACTAAAGTTTGACGTTTATTCCCGTTAACAGAACTTTGAATTGGATAAACATAATCAGGGTGCGCGCTGATGGCTCTCTCTGAGTCTGAGCTCGGCTTTGAATCTCCTAGCGTTAATTCAAGCTCGCGGTAAAATTGCTCATTTACATTTTTAAGTATCCGTGTACCTCCAACGCCGCGGCGTTTACTTAGTAATGCAATGAGATGAAATTTATACTGACTCCCAACATCTCGAATAATTTGATGCCAAAAATATTTTTTTAACTTAAAATTTTTCCTTCTCAGCATTTCCTAAATTAATGGAAAATGTTTCTCCCGAAAAAGTCATTAGTACTTTTTACGCGGGTCTTGACTTTTTTAATTGCGAGTTAAGAAAAAAAACCGTCTTCGAAAAACAATGAATTTCAATTCCAATGGTTATTGATTATGTATATACAAAAATAAATTAACATTAAGAAATTGAAATCATCTGCATGGTACATTTGAGTTAAAAGGCGAAACGATATTTTTAAATTTACGACAAAAGTACATATGAATATAAACTCGTTTATAAATTAAAACAAGGACACATTCCAATCGATACGCGTCGTGTACAAATATGACAGAATATGTAACGACATAGAAAACACGCTTTATCCAAGGTTGACTCTACACATATCTCATCACCACATTGTTTCAATCCAATCAAGCACCAACTAAAGTTGACAATTCTTTACCCATTGTACAAACCTAAATGGGTTCGTCGAGTAAAATGGAACATAAATCTTATTTATTTAGTCTTACAAATCAGAAACAAAAACTTTTCTTCCATTACTAAAATTCTTTTTAAACGGAAAATCTCCAGTGCGAGCGTGCAATTTTCTACAAACTTTACTATTTCCGTTTCCAAGCGAGATATTTTAAAGCATGCAACATCGAGAAACTGGGCCGAGAGCGTGGAGCAAGCGACACAAGTCATCCGCGCGACACGTCTTGACTTCGCGGACCAAGATTCTACATCTTGCTGCTTATTATTGTTGCTGTTATAATGTGTAGGGTGACCAAGTATATAAATAATATGGGATATGGACAAAATAAGGAGCGAAGGGAAAATAAGATCGAAGCATAACCATAGTGAGTTAAAAATATGATAACTTTTCCTTTTAACACACAATATAATCTAATAATATAGTCTAATAATTTCTAAATTTAAAAGATTCAAAATAATCTCATTTTTACAGACCATATAAAATAAGTGGCTCAGTGGCTGAAGCTCGATGCAAAAGCAAACATTATAAAATCCGCATTTCAAATAAATAACTTAGCTCTCATTTGAAATTTGGAAATGATCGCGTGAAAATACTATCCATTCCGCATTCCGCAAACCCCAGAATCACTTAAGATGTTAAATCTCAATCTTTGTAAATAATTAGATCCGACCAAAGTAAACGCGTTAGAATCCAGCCGTAAACATAGCTTTTTACAGTCTGTAAAAGTTAAGAGAACTTCGCCAGTAAAAATAAAGTAGCTACGTAACTAACTTGCGTAGGTTTTCTTTAACGCGGGAAACATCCGAGAGATAATTAAAAATTTAAAGTAAGAAAAGTTCATGTTTTGTTCAAGATTCACTTGACTTTGCAAATATATTTTGTTTTTATATCAGACACTTTGCACGTATCAAATTGTATATTTGTTTATATTTGTATGATACCTTTTTAGTGTTTCTTCGCCTACAATTGTTTCAAATTTGATATATTGTATTCCAATATAAACTCACGTCTGTTTTATATTGGAAATGTTTTTATTTTTAATATTTTACAAGCCATTGCTTTAGTTTCTTGAGAAATACTTTCATTTATTCGTTCTTAATAACTTAAGCGTATCGTTGTTTTAGAAGGACGTCCTGCATTTTAAAATGTTTATGATCAGTCTACAATTTCCGTCAAATTAGGTGTAAGTGTGTTTCGTAATGACAGACGTTCTCCGGAGTTAGAAAGCCAACGTATCTTTCAAAGAAAAACGAATAAAAAAACTCGTTCCTTTGACGTCGACTTGACCTGGGTCGTGCTTGTAGGCTATAAGATACGCGACGCACCAATTGCTACATACGTTAAAATGAATTATACGAGGAAAAAGCATTTAATTATAATTACAAACACAAACTCTCATCAAACATCCCCACTAATTTTTGGTGGGATTTATTAATACCGTCACACTGAGGCAATTATGGGAAACTACCAATTGTAACGAGTTAGGAGTAGATTAGGAAATATGTTACTGACATTTTACGTAGCTGAAGGGAATTCATAAGACTAAAAAAGCGGAGAATAGGAAAGTAAGTTAGACATGAGATTTATCGGGCCATACATATGTTGAAATTATACAGCGCTATCTACTGGTATTTAGACCATATTTCGTTATGAATATCAATTAGAAAACAGCTTGCAACGTGACCTACTAACATTAAAGAAAAATCTTTTAACAACATTCATCAGCGCGCACTTAAACATAAATGTCATTTGTGGGCAACACCACGCTTATTTATATCTGTGACGTCACCGCGCGTCTATGCGTTCAACACCACCCAAGTGATGCGGTGGACTGTAGTGGCAGGAAGCATGTCAAGTACGGGGAGTAATTGGAGCGAGAGAGACTGCTTTGACTGGCTTTTGAGCAGGCGTATAGAGTTTTTGCAATGATTTTACTTCAAAATACGTTCGTTAATGATTATTTAAAAATATTTTATATTATATATTTTTTTTAAATTATAAATTTCTTAAAAATAATTTATTCCAAATGTTTACTTATTTTGTTTTGGAAATATTGAACTGATTTTAATTTTTCATGATCATTCCCTTTGAAGTATAGCATTCTCTATGGAAGGATAGATAACCATGTTGATGTAAATATGAAGGTTTTTAAGATTTTTTTACGATTTGTGAATAAATCAAAATATTTTACTCCGTCGATATTTCTTATTTATTAAGTTCGTCTAGTCACTTTGATATACTCATATAAAATTATCATCTTCATATGTCACTCAAACTTACTGTCGACTATAGCAGCAAAAGCTCCAAAGTTAGAGCGAAACTGCCGAATCGACGCGGAGCGTAAGAAGATTAAGTAAAACTTTTAAATCCATAAATGTACAGAAAAGATTCCGTCCCGTTTTAAGAAAAGGATTCTTGTGGAAATAAATCAGATATTTAAAGTCATATTTTTATTAAAACAGACGCAAGGAGGTTTCTACGTGACGTTGATTATTGGGTGTCGGGATTAAGTCAAATTTTTACGTGATATTTTCTGCTAAGTAATAGCCTTTAAGCACGATGCTTTATACAATTGTCAACATTTCTTTAAAATAGGAATTGTAGTAATGTCATCTGTGTACACAGGATGTATATTCTAAGCTTCAGTGAAACTTAGTCAATTCTTTGAAAGCAGATGGCACACGCGTGCACGTTAGATATGAATTGCAAAGGATATGACACTTCAATGATCAACGAAATTATAATGCACATCAATAATAGACATTAATGAAATGATTTATACATCCAGAGGCAATCTGTTTCTATAATGTAATATTTATTTATGGAAATAAATAGCGAAGCCTCTCAATTTAACTAACAATACTATTAATTATTGTAATACGCTGACATACATCTCTTTCGTCAAGGCACTTGTTACCAGGCAATGCAATTGCGTTGTCGAGAAATGAGGTTGATACGCAGACTCCCGTGAGCTCGTAAGCGAAATTCATGAGTACAAGTACAAACGTACTCGTACGTAACAACTCGGCAGGCCGCCATAACAACGGTCCGCGAAAAATTACCAATTTGTTACAACACTGAAGTTTTCGCTTCACTCGTTCCCGCTTTCGAGGGTGGTCGCCTGCATGCACCTTGTAGTAATGGGCTAGGGTTCAAAATGCTTTGGACTAGCAGCCCTCTTTCCGCCTTCGCCTATTACCGAGGTTCCGTATGAAATGCGCCCCCAGAGACGGAGCTCAAATCAGAATAAATGTGCGGGCTATTTATATAGCGAGGTGGAACATTTTTCTTATATTCAAACCTCGTTACATCAATATTCAATAATGGGTGTTTTAAATTTAAATTACACTTCTGTTATAACATGAAATTAATAAAACCAACTAATTAAGCTATAACAATATCGCAGCATTTAAAACAATATAAATATGTAGTAATCATCATATAAGTACATCGATTCCAATAGTTTTTTTTTTTTCAGAACATCACCGAATTAGCCAAACAATTTGGTTTTATTATATTATTCTTGGTTACAAATCGTAGTGTCAAATAATAAAACTTTAGGTACATTTTTCTATCCTTGGAAGATATAAATGCATATTTCAAACATGTCTATCCAAACAATACACATTGAGCATAAAATAAATCTGTACTTCTGTCAACAATCAGATCCCGAGGGAGCGAGTTTGAATACGTCGTCACACGCCGGCACTTGACGCCGCAAACTGTAGCTGAGACAGAGCCCCGCCTGGGAAATGAATGTTGAATAAATGCAACGTGTCGGACATTTCTAGTTGCGACATAGACAAACTTAGTAACTGTGGTCGGTTTGGAACATGAAACATATTTACAGCTATGATTTATTCAAGACAGATGTCCAAACTGGATGAAAATTCATCTACAACAGGATTACCATTTCCTTTATGCATGTGCGTTAATTCCCGCCCAAGCCCCACTGAAACTTTTGGAATTTGAATGGAGTCCTTTGTTTCATCATTATCTTTAGACAAAGCAGAAGAAATAGATTTAATTCAAATACAGTATCTTAGCGAAGGCGCTAATAGCATATCCTCCCTTCTATAAATTTAAGGTAGCCCTAAAGTATTTCATATATTCAATTCCGGTAAAAATGCTTCATTACAATGATTGTCTGTCAGATCATTTTTCTTTAATATTTATCAGCATACTTTCCAAGGTATCGATAGTAAACGAAAAAAGTTTTTAAATGATTTTTTCCTCAGTAATTTACGCTACGAATTGATTAATGTAGTGCGATTGAATATAAATTAAAAACGTAATAAATTGGCGATTCGTTCCGCACCGTGCCTGCAATCGGTTGGGACGCTTGATTTCGGGTCTATAATATACAGTTTTCAATTAAATTTTCTGTACAAAAAACGTTATCTCCAATTGAAATTTTTAAATGTTGAAAAATCGTAACATCCTCTTATAAAGAAGTTCGTTTTCAGCATTAGGCTACTACGAGGGTGAATCAAAAAGTTCTTAGAAGTGCATATATATGAGACCTTTTTGGATCAAGTTCGATATTCAAATT